>RJWM01008376.1:0-73107 GCA_004363535.1 Dasyprocta punctata | reverse complement strand
ATGGATGGATGGATGGATTGGTGGATGGGTGGATGGATGGATGCATGGATTGGTGGATGGATGATGGGTGGGGGATAGATGGATAAATGAATAGACAAAGGGATGGATGTATGCATGTATGGGCAGATGGATGGACAGATAGATGGATTGATGGATGGACAAATGGATAGATAGGTGGATGGATAAGTAGATGGACAGATGGATGAATGGATGCACGCATGCGTGGGCAGATGGAAATTCGGGTGGATAGATGGGTTGGTGGGTGGATGGGTGGATGGATGGATAAATAGAAGGATAGATGAATGGATGGATCAATGCATGCATGCATGGGCAGATGGATGGATGGGTGAATGGCTGGGTGAATGATTGGGTGGATGGATGAGTGGATGGATGGGTGGGTAGGTGAATGGGTGGACAGGTGGATGGGTGATTGGGTGGGTGGGTGGACAGACAGGTGAATGACATCGTGAGTGAGAACTCTAGCTCTGGGCTCTGACCAACAGCCTCAAGTGCAAACTCCATACCTGACGTGGTCCCAATGCTGTCCCTGTCCTGACCCATTCGATGCCAGATCACTCTCTCCCTCCCAGGCCCAGTACTCCCGGGGCAGCCCTGGACCAGGCTCTGCAGGCTGACTGACCATGACGCTGAGAGGGGGAGAGAGTGTGGGCAGGGAGCCAGGAGAAGGAGGGCGGAGGCGCCTGCCTGCTTGGGATCCGCAGGCAGAGCTGAGCGGGCCTCGTTCATTCCCAAGGTCTAGGGCCCAGCCAAGGCAGGCATTTCCCGGTACGAGGATTCCACATCACGTCTGCTGGGCCCAGGAACATGGGCAGAAATCAGAGAGAACCCAGAATCCCGCCTCGGTGTGGGGGTGACCCGGCCTGTCGGTGCCCTGTGCCCACAGAGCCACCCCTTCCAGGCACCTGCCGAGTGCCCAGGCTGCAGCCTCGACCTCCAGGGCCAGAGCGGGTAGCTGGACAGGCCACATCCACACCCTGAGGACAGGGTCAGGTGGTCCCAGCTCTCTCGCGGAGGCCCGGCTGGCCAGAGTGAGACAAGCTGGGGTCTTACAGGAGCAGGAAGCAGGAGGCTGTTGACAGGCTCTGCTGTGACCCTCGGCCCTGGGGCCCGCCAACGCACAGCCCTGCACCCCGTGGCCAGCAAGCCTGTGGTGTTATCAGCCCCTGCGAGTGCTGCCAGGGCCCCAGGCTGCCCCGCTGTTTAGCACAGCCGCTTCCCTACGGACCAGCTAACCGCGAAATCAGTCTGCCACCGTCTCTTCGCCAGCCCACTTCTCTGGCTTCAGGAAGAGCGCCACCCTTGACTGTCCCCACTGCGGTGACAAAGACGCAGACCCAGGCCCAGCTCACTGAGGCCTCACTGACTTTGGGTTTCGCACTCTTTTGCCGGCAGGGACTGCAAGCAGCAGGCAAGTCCCTCCACCAAGGTCACGCGAGCTGGGGGCCAAAGCAGTGGCCACGGGTCTGTGTTCTTTCTTTCTTCTCTCTGCTGGCATCAAACCCAGGGAGCTCCATCCGCAGCTGAGTTTTATTCTGTTTTGAGACAGGGTCTCTCTAGATGTCCTGGGCTGGTCTCAGACTTGCAATCCTCCTGCCTCAGCTTCCGGAGAAGCTGTGATTACAGCTGTGTCTGTTCTCCTCACCAGCAATCGTGCTGCCTCTGGGAGTTGGGGTGTTCGGCTTGCATGGTGTGGGGGGTCCTCTAAAAGCAATGGGTGCCTCTAGGTGAATGTTCAAGATGCACCCCATGAGTCGCCACCGTAATCGTTAGCTGGTGGGTGTCAGAGAGACCACCCAAGCCCAGGACCTGGTGGGGAGGTGGACAAGGCCCCCGTGCTGCAGACCAAGGCCCAGCCTGGCCACTTCCGGGCACTGGCTGGCCACCCAAGCCCTGTGACAAGCCAGCCTGGATGACGATTAAAATGATTATGACTCTCCTTGGTATCCCACTGTGAGGACAGTGGCCACGCCTCCATCTCCCAGCCTTTCCATGAGACTCAGGCCAGTGCCTCACCCTCCCTGTGCCTCAGTTTCCCTCTGGGACATGAGAGCAGCTCACAGCCCTCAGCGCTGGCCTGGCGTCCCCGGGAATCTGCAGTCCCAGCTCCTGCGGCTGCGCTAGTTGCCAGTCACAGCAGACAAGTGAGGGCGTGGGACGGAGAGGGGTGAGGGTGGGGGAGCGGGTTCCCAGCGCTGCTGCTGCTGCAGAGAGAAAAGGGACAAGAGGGTCCTGGGGCGGATGAATGCCCGAACGCAGGGAGGCGACAGGAATGCCAGCTGGGATGGAGCGATCCAAACCAATAATCCGATGATGCACTCTCTCTATGCACCACCGCCCCACGATGAATGAATCATTGCGCACCCTGCAAACGCGCACTCATAAAAACAGGTGAATAAATAGTAACCTAATGGTGCGCTTCAAGGTCCCAGAAAGACAAGGATTATGCGAATCTGAAACTAGCAGGAGAGAAAAGATTAAGATCAGAGAGGAAACAAACGAGAGGTAGACTAAAATAAATCACGAGGGGCCGAGGGGCGTGGAGGTGCACACCTGTGATCCCTGCCCAGGACGCCAGGTCCTTGAGAAGGAGCCCCGGGTTCCTAGCGATGGCTCTGGTTGCATGGCTGCTGGGGTGGTTGCCCTCGAGCCCGGCTCCCGGGGCCCAGGCATTGCTCTGCTCCTGTGTGGAGGCGGAGAGAGGAGAGAGGAGAGGGTGTGGAGCCAGCGGGGTCCTGGCCCTGGCTCTGGTCGGCTGCCAGCAGCCCCTGGCCTTCCGAGCGCCCACTCTCCCGAGTGCTGTCTGTGGATTGGCAGACAATCTACGCCAGCGCTCAGTGGGTCTTCAGCTAGAGCCAGTTTCCGTCTTCCTCCCCCCGGGAATAAGACGGCGCGATCCCTCCTCCAGACAAAATATTTCCATCTCTGCAGCGGCCCTGTCTCCAGCTCCGGGCCCGTGGAGGGCCCAGTGGGGACGGCCAGGGCCAGCTGGCTGTGTGCCAGTGCCCCGGACGGCCGCCTGGGAGGGGGCACTGCCTGTTCTCTCCCCTGCCCCCTTCCACGCCCGCCTGTCGCCACTTCACTGTGCCACTTCCCAAAACCACACAAATCCCCCCGGGCGGAGCTCACTTCCTAACCTCGCCCGAGGACCGAGGTTTCCTCGGACAGACGTGTGCGGCGCAGCCAGCCTGGCAGGGTCACGGGCGGGCGCCCAAGGAAGCGCTGCTGCCCGGCTTCCTGACGCCCCCATAAATCACACACAACATTCAAATGACAAACGCCGGTGCCGGCAGGGCTGGGGGCGGGCGGCATGCACGGGGCTCTGCCCTGGGGACGCCCAGGTCCCCGTGGTCTCCACAGTCGGGGAACCCCATCCAGGTTCAGCCCACACGTCCTCCTCGGCCTTCTGGGCCCCCAGCTCTGGCCTCGCCCGGCAAGCGGGGGTCTTGTTCGAGGGCTTTGCTATCTCCTCCACTCCCAGCAAGACTGTGAATTTGAGGACCAAGACCAGGATTCTCTGAGGGGCCAAATTCTAATCAGGCCTTGGAATCTTTTGCTAGGCCTATCTGTGCAGGTCCTTATAAAAGCCAGTTTTTTGTTTGTTTTTTGAGGCTTTTTTTCTTTTTAGAGATGAGGGTTTGCTATGTAGTTCAGGCTGGCCACGAACTTGCAGAAATCCTCCTGCCTCAGCCTCCCAGATCCTGGAGTTACAGGCCTGCACCACTAGGAGCTGGCTGCTCACAGTGCTTTAACAGAATCTAAGAGTAACCAGTCTCTTTAATGTCACCTGTGCCACCCACGCACAGTGGTGCTCGGCTGGGGACCCTTTCACACGGTCGCCACGAGGCTTATCTTACCGAGGAGGAGTGGAGGCCTCAGAGGCCCCGCCGTGAGCGTGAGCCCGGTCCCTCCCCATCCTGGTCTTTCAGCTGCACAACGCTGCCCCTGCAGGAGCCCAGCTCTGGCCGCGGGCAGGTGCCGGTCAGGAGCCAGGCAGTCAGGCGGCTGGGGACGGGACAGGGTGTGGGCACCACGGGAAAGGCATGGGGCTGTGACGCAGGCGTCATCAGGGCCATGAGCTCTTCGGGCTGCACTGTGGGCACAGAGCGAGGCCAGGGCTCCCCAGAACCAGCGCCCTGCACGTCAGTGCATCCTGGGGCGAGCGGTCTCCAGGGTGGCCGCCGGCCCTGCTCCAGCCTGCCGGCTCCAACAGGACTTCACGGAGACGCAGGAGGCTGGCTCCCCGGCTGAGCCCACGCCCACGCCACGGGTGCCCTGCCTTTCCCGGAACCAGCAGGGGCTGGGACAGATAGACGGGGAACCAACAGGGAGAGCAGGAATAACCAGCCTTCACGTCATCAGCGCGGGGCTCCCCCTCCCGAACTGCTTTCCACCGGGACTCTCCAGGGCCCGAGACGGGGTGACCGTGTCCTGGCCAGATGGATGTCCTGGCCACAGGGCATCCAGCACTGGAGAGGCCCATGGAGGACGCCGTGGAGTGCCCGTGGGAGCAGGGCCTGGTGGTGCACACCTATAATCCCAGGGAGGCTGAAACAGGAGCATTGCAAGGTTGAGCCCAGCCTGGGCAACTTAGTACTTATCAAGACTCTAAACTAATAAAACTAATAACCCAGCACTGTAGCTCAGTGTGAAGGCCTGGCTTCCATGCACAAAAAGAAACAGAGGAAAGAGTAGAGCTGGCTCAGGAGGTGAGACCAGCTCACAGCAGGCACTCCATACATAAACAGTGATGATCAGGAAGGAGTCAGCTGGCCTCTGACCTCCAGGCCATCCATGGCAGCCCCCGTGCCTCAGTTTCCCAGCTGTGACGTGGGCCTCACACTGGTGGAGTAGCGGGGAGTAGACACGGTGAGCCCCTCAAAATCAGCTGGCTCGGATCCTGCCCAGCTGGTGAGATGGTCATGCTGCCTTCGCTCGTTCTCCTCCAGGGACGGGGAGTCCCCTGCCTGGAGCCTGGCCTTGCCTTCGGGAAGCCTGCAGGGGCCGGCTCGGAGGGAGCAGGCGGGGAAACCCCACTGGGCCGGCCACACAGGCCAGTCCCCTGCTGCTCTGTTAGAGGGCAGTCCAAGAAGGGACAGTCACAGCACTGTGCAGGTGGGTGCTGGCCGTGGCCTGGCCCAGCCCTGTCCTGCAGCAGGGGAAGCCCTGGCCCAGGGATGCTGGAGCCCGGGGCTTCCCGTGCCGCAGCTCTGTACCGTCTCCCTCAGAGGGCTGGGGAGGGAGGGGCCATTTTGAAGGACAGCTGCACCCCTTCCCCAAGCCCGGGGTGGATGTGGGGTAGCAAGGGGCCCAGGGGACCCTCAGGGAGCTGTCCAGTCCAGCAGGTCCACAAGCGGGGTCCAAGCCTTTTGTCCTCTGGACAACAGGGTGGGCAGGAGGTGGGGGGCTGGATTATCTGCCCTCCTTTCTGACACAGCTGCCTTCCGGAGGAGCCGGCTTCCCGTGACCCTCACAGAGAAGAGTCCATGGCTGCAGGTTGAGCAGCCCAGGAGACCCCCCGGGAGGCATTGAGTCACCCGGGCCACCACTGTGCTGGCAGTGGGCACGCAGCAAGCTGGTCATTAGCAGTACGGGAAGGGCCCGGTCCTCATCTTCCTCTGGAAGGGGCAGGCGGGACTCAGCAGCCGGCTGCCCCTGAAAGGTGAGGCAGAAGAGAAAGGCGGGGTCCTTGGCCTGGGGCACTCTGTCAGGGACGGTCCTGCCATGGAAGCTGCCCCTCAGGAAGGACCCTTGTGCCCAGCGCCGGGGCAGTCAGGACCCAGCTGGCTAATGTCACAGAGTCCTGGTTGTCCCCTGGCGATGGCCAATCGTATGCCCACTTCCCGCCCCAGTGGTGCAAGGGTCTCTGTATGCGGGGGTCTGGCAGTGTCAGGGATGTGCTCATCATGCCCGGTCTCCGTGGTGACAGCTGTACGGTGGCCTAGTGGTGGGCTGGTGCCCAGGGTGCTGGGAAGGAGCGGAGCTCCAGAGAAAGGGAGTCCAGGCCAGGTCAGAGGGGACAGGGAGCTGGGGCGGCAGCCGGGGCCAGCCATCCTGGTGAGACCTCCCCTGCCTTCACGGCATGGGGCCCCCCAAATACACACCTGAGTCGCACCTCCCGCCCCTGGCTTCTGTAGGTGAAATGGCAGATTCCCGCCGAGAGGCTGGGAACAGGAACCGAGCCCTGGGAACCGGAAGTGACCTGTGGGCACCTCCACCAGACGGGGCTGCCCACCTGCTAGGTTGGGGCTGGGGACATCTGCGGGGACGTCGGGGACACTGTCGCTGTTGTTCGCTTCACAGGCCGTGGCCCAGAGCTGGGTTTTCTTAATATTTAAATAAATGTTTGTATAGCTAACAAAATAATGCATGCATTTGAGTTTAAAAAAGGATCCGACGACAGCAGAACGTCTCCAAGGAGAGTGAGCAGCACCCTCCTGGCTTCCCAGGGCCGCCGTCTGAGTGACGTGTTTCCCTGGTTGGGATTTTACTTGTTTTTTTGGTGGAAACAGGGATCAAACCCTTGGACAGAGGTTTCTCTCCAGATCCAGCTCACAATGCCAGAGCACCTGAAAATACCACCACTAGGCTCAGAGTTTATCAGGGCAAAGTTAAAAGGCGCCTGAAGCTGGGTGCAGTCGTGTACACCTATCATCCCAGCACTGGGAGGCTGAGGCAGGAGAACCTCTGTGAGTTTGAGGCCAGCCGGGGCTACAAAGTGAGTTTAAGGCCAGCCTGAACTACAGAGTGAAATCCTACCTAAAAAAAAAAAAAAAGAAAGAAATAAAAGACTCCTGGATTTCTCAGCCAGACCCGGCGGTCCAGGTCTGTCACCCCAGCATTTAGGAAGCCAAGGCAAGAGGACAGCGAGTTCCAGCTCAGCCTGGACACCACAGAGAGACCCCATCTCGAAATTTAAAAAGATTAAAGATGGGCTGAGGATGCAGCTGGGCGCAAAGGTCCTGTGCTGAATTCCCAGCACTGCAGAAACAAACAGACGCCCACGGGGAAGCTTCCCAGAAGGTGTTAAACGCAGCATTAGGTATTTAGACACTACGGGCTCTGAGCACACTTGCACTCCGTCCTGTATTCCCCTCGCCCTCTCCACGGACGTGGAACCCGGCAGGGAATCCTTTCCCTCCCCGTTTAAGGTCGCCGATGACCCTGCGGTCTAAGCTCATGGGGCCGATGACAGGAAGTCCAATGCCGGTTTTTTTTTTTTTAATTTAAAAACGTAGCTGTGAGCACTGGCACAGGCTTGTAGTCCCAGCACTCAGGAGGCTGAGGCAGAAGGGTCGTCATGAGTTTGAGGCCAGCGTGAATGATGTAGTGAGACCCTGCCTCAAAAATAAATAAATAAATGCAGATAGTTTCAAAAATTAAATTATGAGACTTATTTAGAAATCCAGCAAGCCTGATCTCCCTCCAACCCTTCGTCCTGGAGGAGGCTGACTACCTTCCTGTTTTCTGGTCGCCCCTCTTGAGAACATCACCCCGTGCCATCCTTCACGGCCTCCTCGGCTGCAGACCACCCTGCCCTCCTCAGGGGACGGAAGAGAGCTTGGTCCCGTCATCCCCTCGGCGCCCTGCCCTCTGGGGGGCTGGGCTGTGTGTGTCGCTGTGTGTGCGTGTGACCGTCCTTGCAAGGCTTTCTTCCCTCGGGGGACCCAGGACCCCGGGATGAGTGATGGCCTGCCCAGGATCCCAGCAGACGTGCTGACGGCGTGTTTATTCCTCTCCAGACACCAAGCCCCGGGGAATGGAATGGTCTGAGTGTGTGTGCGTGCGCGTGAGCGCGTGTTCCTGTGCACACACATGCGTGTGCCTGCATCGGCACAACCCTCGCACCCCCAACTTGGGTCCCTGTACCCCTTATCCTCATCCCAGTGCCTGGTTTCCTGAATTTCATATTTTGGATTCACTCCTAATTTTAGAGAAAGGAGACTGGGAGATCATTTTTACATCTATGTATCTATCTATCTATCTATCCATCTTATTTATCTACTTGTTTTTTGAGACAGGGTCTCACTGTGTAGCCAGGTTGGCCTCAAACTCACAGCAATCCTCCTGCCTCAGTCTCCTGAGTGCTGGGATGACAGGCATGTGCCACCCCCATCCTCCCTCCCTCTTTCCTTTTAGGACCCCCCACCCCGTGTTTTTTTATTTTACGACAGCAGCCGTCAGATCTCAAACTCTCATGTGTGGGAAAGCGGCAGATCTTGGGGCACTGTATGTACCAGCAGATTTCCCCACGGATGATTCCAGAGCTGAACTTTCTCCAAGGAGACGGGGCTTGGCTGGAGGTGGGGGGCTGGGGCGTGGCCTACAGGGGCCCCGGCTCCTCCCCTCTGTCCTTCCTGGCCACTATCTCTCTAACGTCCTGTTTCTACCTTGGAGCTGGTGACCACAGGCTGAAACTATGAGCAAAATAAGCGCCCCCTTCTTCACGCTGTGGGTGTTGGCTATTGTGTCCTGTGACAGGTGGGTGGCAAAGGTGACAGCCACATGCCCACACTGGCCTTCTTCTGAACGGCTCCTTCCCACGGGTTCCTTGTGTCCTTGAGCCCCAGAGAGCCTCTGCAGTTCTTTGTTTTGTTTGTGGTGCTGAGGATGAAACTCAGGCAGGTGCTGTTGTGCCGAGCTACATCCCCAGCCTTTCTGTCTTTTGGATTTTTAATTTTTTATTTATTTTATTTTGAGACAGGGTTTTTATATTGCCCAAGTTGCCCTTGAACTTGTGATCCTCCTGCCTCAGCCTCCCGAGTAGCTGGAATGAGACATGTGTGCCTTCACACCCAGTCTTCATTACTCTCCTCCCCTTCATTTTACCCCACGAGATAAGGGGCAAACAATAGAGGCATTAAGGGAATACGAGGTACCCCAGGACAAGGACAGGGCTAGCGACGAACCCCTCAGGTGCACCTCAAGCAGCGTATTTCAGGGTTATTGGGGGACCTGGGTGACTTTAGAGAAAGGTCTCCGAGCCCAGACACGTGGGGAGGGGGAGCCCACGGAAGTGAGGGTGCCTCCTTCCAGCCTGGCCGGGAGGGAGTTGACCCGAGGCCCCGCTGACTAGCGCGTCCCCACCTCCAGAGCTTCTGTGGGGGTCCTCCTGGCCAGCGCATCTGGGTTTCTCGGGCTTTTGGGGGCTGTAGCTGAGACCCACGGGGTCGGCAGGCCCCCCTTCCTGAGGGCCTGGCCGCCTCCTCCCGGGGGCCCTGATTTGCCCGGCTGGTAGAGGACAGGTGACAGGGACACTCTGTCCAGTGCAGGAGCTGGGACATCTCAGCCTCCCAGCCTGCTCCCCAGGAGGGCACCATCCACGCCTCGATGTGTGGCCGAGGCTGACCCTTCTTTCCTGGAGCGGGGATGAAGCGGGTCCACTTTCAGGTACAGATCTTGAGTCGCTGGGAAGAGGGGACCGACAGCCCAGCACCGCACACTGGTAAGGGTCAGGACAGAGACGGGGATTCCAAGTGCAGGACTCTCCTAGTTTTCTTTTTTGAGACAGGGTCTCACTATATAGCCCAGGCTGGCCTCAAACTCATGGTGATCCCCCTGCCTCAGCCTCCCAGTGTTGGGATTACAGATGTGTGTACCCCACCCGGTTCAGGGCTTTTCTATTTAACCCTGCCTCCTCCTCCTCTTTCATTCTTTCAGCATCCCCGGGTCTATGCTGGCTGAGCACAGGGAATTTGTGTTGGGCAAACAATGACTCTAATAACGGCCTGGCTGTGACCCTTGCTGTGTCCCCATGTCCCTCCTCCAGCCGGGGGTCAGGGGACAACCTTGCCCTGTCCAGCGCAGGTCACAGTGAAGCCCAGGGTCCCTGAGAATTACTGTAGCTGCTGTTCGAGCAGGCAGGCGGGGCTGGAGGGCTGGGCCCGTGGCAGCAGAAGCCACATTAACAATTAAGGTCCTGCGACTCTGTTCCACCCTCGCTGCATGAAATATTCAGGTACTGGGGTGGGGTGAGTGTGGGGGACGCCAGTTTCATATCTCCACTGCTGGCCGGGCAGGTGTGGCCAGCGGGCAGCACTGCTGGGCGTAGACCTCGGACCTAGGGTAGCCGCAAGGCCTGGCCCGGAGACCTCTCGCTGGAGGTTCGCTGCAGCCAGGGCGGGAGGTGTAACTACCGGGAGCTCCTGTAACTGTAACAGGCACAAATCATGTTACATTGTATCCTGCAAGGGTGAAAGCAGCAATTTGAAAACCACAAACCTTGCAAGGGCGGAGACCTACTTGTTCTCCTCTCTCTCTGTCCCCCAATTCACAGGATCCCTCTGTGTACAGTTGTGCCGCGACCCATGCAGCTCCTGAGGTTCTTGGGGTGAAGGACAGCGAGAGGCTAAGAAAATAAAGATAGAGAGAAAGCTGGAGTCAGGTGGAGCCCTTATCCTCCCGATGGGAGGAAAGGAACTACCCCTCAATGTAGTGGCGTTTATTTATACCTTTTAGCAACCTAATGTCATATGACACCCTGTTGTCCTTGTAACCCACTGCTCAGACTGCCTTGGGGCAAGGCGTTCTCTAGGCTGAAGTAGCATCTTTACATGACTTGCCCTAGGCTCTCTTTGTTCTTGGAATGATCTTGTCTAGGTCATGCCCTAAGTCAATTTCCAGCTTCAACGGCTCCCAACACAGTTGGACCTGGGTTTCTCTGTTTTTGGGGTTTTTTTGGTTTTGTTTTTTGGAGACAGGGCCTCATGATGTAGTTTAGGCTGGCCTTGAACTCACTATGTAGCCCCAGTTGGCCTTAAGCTTTTGATCCTCCTGCCTCAGCCTCCCAAGTACTGGGATCATAGGTGTGCGCTACCATAACCAGCTTAGCTTTTTGGTTTTTAAAACTGAAGAGAGGTGCTGCTTTCATGCAGCGGGTGGAGGTCCGGGGTGCTGGTAAACCCCCTGCTCTGCATAGGACAGCCCCTCACCCCCAATGACTTACTAGATCCAGAATGCCCGACGCTGAGGTTGAAAAGCTTGTATACAGCTGCAAGGAGGACCAATCAAGCTACGTGTGCTAACATACGGCCAGCAAAGCATGCCACGCCCAGACAGCACACTTCCTCTTTTTTTGTCTTTTTGAGACAGGGTCTTGCTATGCAGTTCAGGCTGACCTTAAGTTTACTTTGTAGCCCAGGCTGGGCTTGAATTTGCAACCATCCTCCTGCCTCAGCCTCCCGAGCGTTGGGATTACAGGCATGTGCCACCACGCCTGGCTGTTTAAATACACTTTATTAGTACACACAATCCAGTGCGGTCCCACAAGAGGGAGGAGACCCGGGAGTCAGCACCCAGGAGAAATCAGCACAGACGCTGGTGGCCCTGGGGGCCGGGAGGGCTGGGGCAGGAGCTGGGACTGGTCACGAGGGCCCCAAAGCTGAGGCAGCGATTCCTCCAGCTGGGACGGGTTCCACACCGCCTGCTTCATGGCTGCCCTCTGTGACATGAATCGGTGCATCGGATGAAGAAAGGTTTTAAGTGCATCCAGGAGACAGTGTGTCCTGCAAAGAGCCCCCATGACTCAGTTTCCCTGGCTGTCTCCCGAGGGTGAGGGTGCGGTGAGGAGTGGGGAGAGGTGTAAAGACCAGCACCTCCCAACCAGGCTCTTTATTGCCAGCCCCACTCCGCTCTGGCCTCCGGCCCACCTGCCCTCCCCTGACAGCTCCGTTCTCCTCGGCTCTCAGCCGGGCTGTGGCTCCCCATGGCCTCGTTAAACTCGAGGCGATTGGCCAGCCTGGCCCGGAGGCCCCCCTGTGCTACACCTCCACCCCCTTCCTACCAAACCAGCTGCTCTAGGCGTGCCCTCTGCATGGCTGGTCTCCAGGGTGTGTGAATGAGCCTGCCTCCCCCATGACCTCCAGCTGTGGCCCTGCAGGGGCCGCCACCCCGGCTCACTGCCAGCCCCAGCTTCAACGCAGTGTCCCTGCCTGCCCACGCAGTAGCTGGTGCACGGAGGTCCCACCCCCAAAGGCACAGCCCAGAGCCACACCTGCTGTGTCTGGGGCACGCAGTCTGGGTTTCCTGGATGGCCCTTGCTTCACTGGACTTCCGTGTTGGCCTCTGGGAAATGGGTGCAAGCACCCTATCATCACACATTCTGGTACAGAGGATGGGGGGTTAGGGGAGAGGAGATGTAATGAGATCAACAGTGTCAAGGGCTGGGTACACCAGAAGCGATCAATCAACATAGTGCTTCGTTTATTTATTTTTTTCACAGCTCTCCTCTGGTCCACAGGTGCCTGCGTCCACTTACTGATCTGAGCTTTGTGGAGACCAATAGGACTGCAAGGCTGATCCTCGAAGGGCTGATGGTCCCCCCAAAGGCAGCGGCTACAGCCCTGCAGGGAAGGGCGTTTAGAAGGCTGGACACTTCCTGGGTGTGGGGATGAGGCTGAGCATCATCATGGCTGCTGTGGTTACCTCTCAAGAGTCCTGGGGAAAGGACAGCACAACCAAACTCACAGTGCATCCTTCCCCCAGCCCCACGGCCTGACCCCTTCCTGACTGCACCCGAGCACCTGCCTGTGTCTCTGTAGGACTTCACCTCACTCCGCCTGGCCTTCGCTTGTGCTCCTCCTCCTCCTCCACCTGCCCCACTCCCATTCGGCCTTCAGGGTGTGTCTCCACCAGGCCACCATCCCCCGGCCCGGGGAGGTTCCCATGATGCACGTGTTGTACCGCTTACTAACCGAGAGCTATTACGTATCAGCGCCGTGTGTTCAGCAGACCGCTAAAGGAAAGTGACCATGGGCAAGGCCTTTGTCTGGGGCCCAGTTTCCTCATCTTTGAAATCAGGGCCTTAGGCTTAGCCACGCACCGAGGGCCCAAGCATGAGCTCACTGCCAGCCAGCGAGGCTGAGGGCACCTGGGCCCTCGTGGTGGCAGGACTGTCCACTTGCTTCCAGTGGGCTGGCGTGACCACCGCCCTGCTCTGATCGCTACGCATTTTGTCTGCTGCAGTTGGCTGTTAGCCCCGCGACCTCGTGAAACATCCGTGCAGCTCTAAACAGACCCCCATCCTGGGAGATCCCGGGGTGGTGGGTGTTGGTCTCTGGTTTTTAAGACTCACCGCTACTTTCCTGAGCATCCTGAGAATTACCGTGCTGGAGCGTCACAATTCGGGTTTACCATTTCCATGCCAAGGCACAGTTCCTCATAACCAAGGGGCTAAAGACAGTGTCACATGACATCCGGGATCTAGGCTGTTCTGGGCAATGTGGTACCTCCAGGGTGAGCTGAGCTCCAGGGGTCCCTAGGGAGGAGCTCTGGCTGAGATGTCTCTCTGGCTTCAGGGTCCAGGGTCAGCCTTGGGCCCCTCATCTTCTGCCCCAGGATGCCCAGGCTGTGGGGAGCGGGAGAGCCTCCCTCGGTCCCCGGCAACCCCACCTCGTCTTGGTTGCACCCAGAGAATGTCAGCAAAGCCCGAGGCTGTGGCTGAGGGTCTTCTGCTCTGCAGTCTGGAGATGGGGCAAACAGACCCCGGCTAGCGAAGCCCTCCTTTCTCCCGGGAAGCTGGCATCCTGGCAGAGGGACAGAGGCAGGCCACGGAGCCACCTGGGCCGAGGCTGATGGGGAGAGGGGTCCCCAGCCAGCTGGGTGTGCCTGGTGTCTCCCAGGAGTCTCCCTGGCCATGCATTGGCAGTCCTCATCCTCTCCTGATCATCTTCCCGGCGCTGGGGGGAAGTGGGGAGACACTGAAGCTCGACCTCTTTGTGTGGCCTCATCCCTAATCTACATGTGGGTAAGAGGTGAGCGGGTCCACACTGCTCCCGTGTAGCCCAGGGCGCTTTCCCGGCTGCCCAGGATCACAGGAGCTGCCCTCTGCCCCCATCTCACCGTCTCCCCAACCCACACAGGCCCACGGCCTTCCTCCCACCGGCCAGGCCGGGCCTCTGCAGTGGCCTCCACCGGGAATGCCCTGCCCCAGTACCTTTGTCCTGGTCGCTCACATCTCGGGTCCCTGCCTTCCCTAACCACTGAGACCGAAGGCAGGTGGCGATTACTTTTGGTGACAGCGGCCTGCTTCAATTCCCGGCAGAGCACTTAGGCCAGTCTCACTGTTATCTAGTCTTTTTATTATCTTTTCCTCCTCCTCCCAGAATGCTAAGTACCCCCCAGGGGTCAGTGGCCTCCTGCCCGGTCGTGTCCCCCAGGCTGGGGAGCGTGTGGGGCTGGAACGGGCCTGCAAGAGCAGACGCCCGGGCACACACAGTTGTTCGGGGCAGGGTCGTGCAATTGACAACGAGGACATTAGCTGCTGCGCGGGTGCGCGCCTCGGGCCGTGGGCAGCACACGGGCGCGCGCGCGCGCGCGCGGGTTCTCATTTCCGTGCGGGTGTAGGGAGCCAGCTTCTTGGCCAGCTCGCAGCACACGCGCGGTAAATGCGCTTTGAGGACTCCAGGACAACGAGACTTACTGCCTGTGGGGAGACCCGGTGCCCAGCACGGCTCCCGGGGTGGTGGTGGTGGTGGCCTTCGGCGGCCGGCTGGGCGCCCCGGACCCCAGGGGCTTGCGCCTCGCGGATCTCAGATTCTCCTCCGACCCCGAGGATGTGGCGGTGCAGCGGGGCTCTGCATCCGCTCCAGGCGAGGGGCAGGTCCCCAGTGCCCGAGCCCCATCCAGGTCGGGTAGAGTCCGGGTTGTACTCCGGCCCGGCTGGCAAGGGCCTGGGCTCCCGCGCCTGGACCTCGGATCTGCAGTCCGGGACCAGCAGGGAAAGCACAGAGTCGCCGCGCGCCGGGGCGGGGAAGCCGGGTGCAGAGGGGGGCGGAGGGGCCTGGGGGCAGGAGAGGGACAAAGAGCGCCCTGCCCGACCCCGCGTCCGAGTCCTATTGTTCGTCGCATCTCCGAATGCGCTGAACTCCGGTGTCCCCAGGAGGGAGCTGGGAGCTGTCGCACAGACCCTGGGTGTTTGTTTATTAGGACGAGAAGTGGGGGGAGGGACGCGGGCCGGGAGGGGGCTCCCGCCTAGGCCGACGTCGCCTTTAAGGGGAGCCCGGCCCTACCTTTCCACCCCCGCCCCCCGCAGCCCTACCTGCATTTTAAACGCGCCCTGGAGCCCTGGGATTGGCCGAGGCCGAGTCCTCCGGGCGCAGAAACTCGAAACGCCGGGAGGGGGTTGGGGCCCAGCGCGCGGACCGAACCATCGCGCGGCGCCCCCGCGCGGCCCCGCCCCCCCCGCACACCCCCGGAGTCGGCCAATCGCGCGCGCGGCGGGGGCGGGACCGCGGCGGAGCGCACCACTGGCCGGGCGCCGAGAGACCGGGCGGGCGCACCGCGCGGGGGAGACCCGGGGCCTCCGCCTCCGCCTCCACGCGCCCTCCCACCGGGGGCGGGGCGGAAGGCGCTCCCCGCCCCTCTCCTCCCGGGGTGGGCGGGGCGGCCGGGGCTCCGGGAGCGGGGCCGGGGGCGGCCTGCGCCTGCCTCGCCTGATCGCGGAGGGAGCCCCGGGCGCACGGCGGCCGCGCGCAGCAGCCCAGCCGCGGAGCCCCGGCGGGGAGCGCGAGGGCGATGCGGCGGTGACGGCCGCGCCATGGCGAAGCCCCCGGCCACGGCTGTGGCGGCGGCGGCGACGGCGGAGGAGCTGAGCCAGGTGCCGGACGAGGAGCTGCTGCGCTGGAGCAAGGAGGAGCTGGCGCGGCGGCTGCGGCGCGCCGAGGGCGAGAAGGTGGGCCTCATGCTGGAGCACGGCGGCCTGATGCGCGACGTGAACCGGCGCCTGCAGCAGCACCTCCTGGAGATCCGCGGCCTCAAGGACGTGAACCAGCGGCTGCAGGACGACAACCAGGAACTGCGCGAGCTCTGCTGCTTCCTCGACGACGACCGGCAGAAGGGGCGCAAGCTGGCGCGCGAGTGGCAGCGCTTCGGGCGCCACGCGGCCGGCGCGGTGTGGCACGAGGTGGCCCGCTCGCAGCAGAAGCTGCGGGAGCTCGAGGCGCGCCAGGAGGCCCTGCTGCGCGAGAACCTGGAGCTGAAGGAGCTGGTGCTGCTGCTAGACGAGGAGCGCGCGGCGCTGGCGGCGGCGGGGGGCGCGGGCGGCGCGGGCAGCGGCGGGGGCGCGGGTTCCCGCAGCTCCATCGACAGCCAGGCCAGTCTGAGCGGGCCGCTGACGGCGGCTGGGGGCTCGGGGGCCCGCGACGTGGGCGACGGCAGCAGCACGTCGAGCGCGGGCAGCGGCGGCAGCCCAGACCACCATCACCACGTGCCCCCCGCGCTGCTTCCCCCCGGGCCACACAAGGCTCCCGACGGCAAGGCGGGAGCCACCCGCCGGTCCCTGGATGACCTGTCGGCCCCGCCGCACCACCGCAGTATCCCCAACGGCCTGCACGGTAAGAGCCCCTCCCCGCTTCTCCCGGCGGGGTCCGCGCGACCCTGGGGCGGCAGGAGGTTCCACCCTCATCTCCAGTGGGGGACCCCGCGTCCACCCGTCCACCCGCCCTGGCGTTGGGCCGTGGTTAGGGGTTGCGCGTGCCCTTGTCCAGCTCAGAATCCGCAGCGGGGCGCAGCTCCAGAAAAGTTTGTCTCGGTGGAGTTGTAGGTGTTGGCGGCCGGCCCTGCGGGGCTGGCTGGGGGCGCCTCACCCCCGCTGGGAGTCCTTAACCCCGCAGCGGGAAGTTCTTGTGGGAAAGGAAAAAAAAAAAAACATCCTTGGGAGCAACTGAATTTCCCCTCCTTGGAGCAACGCCCCCCACCCCCAAGCCCAAGTGGCGTCCACGTGTGTGCGGTGAGTGGGATCCGCCTGGCTACCTCCTTGCCTTATCGCTGCGGGCAGGAGCGCGGAGAGCTGGGCGGGAGGACCCGGCCGAGTGGCTTCCTGGTTTCCTACTCGTTCCACACTTAAGGTCCGGGACATTTTTCAACACAGGGACTAAGATTTCCCCAAGCGATAGTGTAGGGGTTGGCGTGGAGTCTGGCTTTTCCCTTCTGTGTGCCTCAGTTTCTGTCTGTATGCACTGGAGCTGATGAGCCGGCGTGATGGGTTCGATGTGGAGATAACGCTTGTGAAAGCGTTTGTAAATTGCTGATGGCGGAACAGGAAGGGCTGTGGTCATCTGTGGCCAGGGTGTGCGTGGTGTGTGGGAGGACTTTTGGCTGCAGGAAGGCTCGGCATTATCTTCCACACCCACCTGGCTGTCTGCTGGCCTTGTGCAAGAAGAGGGTGACACCAGCTGGGGTCTGCGGGAGCCCAGCAGCCTGTCCTCTGTCCCCTGTCCCCTGTCCCCTCTCCGCTGCCCTCTGTCCACTGATCAGTGGCTCTGCTCCCTGCAGCTTCCTTTCTTTCTACCTTATGGCGGACTTGGTTCCCAGTTCTGGTTGCCACTTCCTGGACGACCTGCCTTACCTGTCTGGCTCTGCTTGGAACAGTTTCCAATTCAGAGACTGCGTATCTGGGCCTTAAGTGACTGCTCTTCTCCCGTGACAGCCCCAGCCCTGGAGTGCTGCTGTCTTTGGTTTGGTGGCTGAGTGGCCTCAGTAGGTGTATCGGGTGCAGGTAGGGATGAGCTCTAGGCGCACAGAGGTGGGGGGCAGCGCTGGAGTTTGTCCCTTTTTACCCTCCTGGGTCTGTGTGGGGTTCAGGGCAGGACTAGGTTTGGAGGGATATTTTGTTACTGATTAGCAATCTATGGCTACAACTCCGGTTTCTTTTTGCGACTCTGCCTCTATCCTGCTTCCCTCCACCGGCTCCTTCAGGCTGGCCCCAAGGAGCTCAGAGCCAGGTGCCTTAATTTGTTGGGGATGCACCCATGTTGGCTATAGCACCCCACCTTTCTGGGGGCTTAGGAGGGTCTGTTTTCTGGGCCTTGGTTTCCCCAGGTGCCATACTGAGGAGCCGGTGGCCGCACCGCAGTCCTGTGGCTGGGACGGGAAGCGTTTCTGGTTTTCAGCTGCGTCACCAATGATACTTGGCGAGAGCAGCTCTCCGCAGGACACTGGGAGTGCCCAAGTGTCCAAGCCTGTTTGCAGTTTGTCTTGGGTTGTGCAAGGTGCCAGGGCTGGGGCTGGCTCCGAGTTTCAGTTGTGGCGGTGAATAATGTAGGAGCAGACTGGGCAAGGCCCCAGCTTTTCCACCCGCTGGGCGGTGGTGGGGTGGGGGTATTGGGTTTTCTGCAGAATCCTGCAAGTCCCAAGTCCGCTCGGACAGTTGGCAGATTTTGTAGCAGTGGAACTTTAGCTCTGGCGGAAGGGTGTGAAAAGCCAGCATTCTCATTCTAGATTTCAGTTCCTGGTGGGATCCTTCTTGTTTTGTTTGGTCTCTGTAAAGTCACAGGTGGCCTTGAGCTGTTCTTCCACCAACACGAGCAGAATGCCTGGACGCAGAGCAAGGGCCTTCTCTTAGATACTGGGCTTTGCAATACTGGGACCTGTGGCTTTACATGGGTGCGGTGTGGCTGAGGGCTCGGTACTGCTCTTAAGTTCCTTCTCACTGGAACACTGGGGAGGTAGCGTTATCCCCACTTCACAGACAGGCAAGTAGGGCCTCGAAGGGCTTCCAGCCTTTTCGGGGGAAGGTGACCAACATCAAAAGTGCCGTCCTGGCAAGGCTCTCCCTCGAGGCCTTCAGTGCTCGGGCCACGGGCTTGCATCCCTGGCCTGTTCCAATTTTCCCTTCCCTGTGAATCAGGGGACACAGGTGACTCCCCGTTCTGGATCCCTGATTCAGGTTTGTCCTCTCCTTCTCGTGCTGGGAAGTGTCAGCTTCTTATCAGTGACCACGGAGAACATAGATGGTTGATAACCCCGTTACCCAGAGAGTCAGTCGGCCTGCCTTGAGTTTGAATCTTGGCGCCTTGCTGGATTGTGGGCCAGTGGGTTAATTTTGCGGGGCCCACACGCCGTCTTTGAGATTGGCATCCCTCCGCACACAGTGGGTCTCGGTGGTTGCAGCCTCCTCCCGGCTTACCACACACACTTCCGCTTCCTTTGACCGCTCAGCTTGCTGTCGGACAGCTCGCCTATGAGTGTCCATCCCAGCGCTCTGCGTGCTGCTGCACCTGCCCTGCGGTCCTCTCCCGGGCTCGACCCTCCTGTGGCCATGGTGGGAGGGGCCATCTGTATTCTAGGCAGTCCGCAGCCGGCCAGGCCTCGGCCTAGTGGGCCGGGAATGCATATGCAAATCGGGCTCTGTCGTGGGCTGTGGGGCTGGAGGACTGGCGGGGGTGCTCTCTGCTGCAAGCCAGTGCTCACACGGAGACGGCGCAGACATCACAAATTCAGGTTCCCCCTGGAACTGATGTGATTTTCGAACAAAAGAACTTTCAGCTCCTTTTCTGCCCACCCCTCCCCCACCCTGTGAGCCCGGCCGCACCCCCCTGGGCCCTGGGTGTGTCCCCCTCCCCCCTGCTCCCCCGTGGCTCACCAGGGAGAAACCAGAACCTCCCGGTAAGGCTGTGAATAGGCACCATTTACTTTATAGATTTGGGTTAAAATTTTGTGCTTCTCAAAATAAGCTGTTTGTTCTCCTGCTTGTGTTTTTGTTGGTTTAAAAGGGAGGGGATGGGGGGGCTGGGCCTTTAAAAAAAGAGACGGAGGGAGCACTCGGGCGCTGAATAAGTCTTTTCTGCGCGGCTTCCCGCTCAGCCAATGAGGCCGCCTTTCCTAAGCACCGCAGGCCGGGGCAAAGGTCGGAGGAGATAATGGGGCGGGTTACATAAGTGTTTCCCCTTCCTGGGCACCTGACCAGAGGGAACCTTCTCGGGTCTTGGAGCTCTGGGTCCCCAGGGCACAGAAGTGGGCGGCCCCAGAAGTTCCCCAGCGGGAGACTCACTCAGCACTCACAGTGGGGAAACTGAGGCTTGGGAAGGTGCAGTGCTTCGCTTCGGGGACCTGCGATGAGTCTGGGGTCTCCCGGGTCAGCAGACTGAGCCCGTCGCCCAGTGCCTTGTGTCCAGTGAGTTGCTGGGCCAGGACCTGTGCTGAGATGGCGTGGCTTCTCCTGCTGGGAAGCAGACCCCGCCTGTCCCGCTGGGCCGTTGCAGGCACCTCTTCCGCCAGGATTGTTCCTGCTTCTCCTCCAGGCCCTTGTCCCCGTGGGGCTCTGAGACACAGTCTTGGGACACTGACCCTAGTCCAGCTCCCCACTGGGAGGTCCGCTATTGATCAGACACTGTTTTCTGCCTCCGGGGATTTCTACACCTGGTCTTCAGGGAACGGAAAGCCTTAGGCAAATTCCCAAGCTGCAGGGTAGGGCTGGAGGCTCTATTTTCTCTTCTGCAGAGTGGGAAACTGGGACCACCTTTGGGAGGGGAGGGAGAGAAGAGTATTCCTGTGGTCCGGGGCGCCGTCCTCCCTCTCCTGGCTGGAACACAGCCCTGGGCCCTGTACCGCAGCTGCGCAGGCTGTTGGCCGCGGCTCTGGCTCCAGGGTCAGAGAGCGCGGGGTGCATCTTGGCCTTGCTACTGCTCTGTGATCTAGACAGCTTGCTGAGCATCGACACTCACCTCATCTGTATTCTACAAATCATAGCTGGACCCCAAACCGGGCCTTCAGGGATGCAATCCTGGGCTTCCCGTTGCTCCCTGGACTCCCCCGAATTTGCCTCCTTGGGTGCAGCTGGAGGATTTCCATGCAGGCCTTGAGGCCAGGGCTGTCGCAGAGCCGGGGCGTCCTGGTCCAGTTGAATGGAAGGAAGATGGCACTTCCGGCAGGCCTGGCTGTGGGTCTGCACCATGGCATTGATGCACTTAGGAGCTGGGTGTTGTGGTGCACACTTGTGATGCCAGCACAGGGCGGGCCGGGGCTCTCGGATTGCAATGAGTTCAAGGCCTGCCTAGGCTACAGAGCGAGACCCTGTCTCATCAGCAGCAAAACAGGAAACCAAAACCCCCAGAGAGACGCTGTCAAGATGGGTGTGGGGACATGATAGCCCTTGGTGGGGTCGGAGCTGTGCGTGGCCCCTCAGAGCGGAGCCTGAAGTTCCCACGACTCGGACTCTGTCGTTCACACAGGAGCGTGGTCCAGGTGGACCACGTGGCCTCTGGAGCCAGGGGACCCTCCTTAGGGGACTGTGCAGGTCCCTGCTTGGAGCCTGCGTCCACTGCGGGCTCCCACGCGGCTCCGGGAGGCTTTGGCTACGCCAGCGGCCACGCTGGATTGTCAGAGGTGAAGGGCGGCCACAAGTGGGATTTGACCTCGGGTGAGAGGGGACTCGCCCTGCGGGCAGGGAGGGAACCGAGAGGTTCTGAGCACCTCCTGCATGGCCACTCCTGTCCCTGGCTTCCGGAGCGGCAGCTGGGCGCATCGGTCTGGCGACTGTCATGGTGTGGGCTGGGCTGGGCAGTGGGAAGGGCGCTCAGGGCCTCCAAGGGTGGCCGTGGGTGCGACAGTGGCCACCAGGCTCTCAGACCTGGTGGATTGGCCCCAGCACCCTGTTCTTAGCCCATCTGCCTCTTGGGCCTCTGACCTCCAGGGCCAGGCTATCCCCACACTGAGGGAATCCGGGGGAAGCTGAGGCAGACACGTTTCCTCCGTCTATACCGCTGTCCGATCAGTGCAGGGACCAGTTGGGCTTTCAGACTGGCAGGTGACTTAGTCCCACCTCTCTGATGCAGGCGGACAGGCAGACCCACCCAGCGGCTTCCCTGAAGGCTCGGGGACAGGGAATAGCTGCTCTTCTGCTGCAGGGAAACTGGCTGCTGTCACCGTCCCTGCTGCTGTTCCCAGGGCTCCTGGTGGGGCTGCAGCGGGGTGACCCAGTGGGAGATGCTGCTCCCCAGGAGTCTCTGCCGAGCTCCCTGAGCAGCTGGGCGGAGAGCTGGGGGTTGGGTCACTCCTCCTGCAGGTGTCCAGGGCCCGCCCCTCAGTGCTGGTTAAACAGCCTCGGCCTGGGGGGCAGTGGGGTCTGTTTGCTGACCCTCCCTCCTTCACCATCGCCCCGGCTGGGCTTGCTGCTCCTTGCTCAGTTCACAGGGGAGCGAGCGCAGTTTCCTTCTCCTTGGCACTGTGGGCTGGGTCTGGGGACCCTGCGTGTATTTGTCTTGGGGTCTCTTTCCTCCCTGCCTCCCTCCCTTCCGACCTCCCTCCGGAAATGCTGTCTAGAGTGGACACAGCCTCTAGGGCTGATGGTATCTTGGATGGAGGAAATGCCAGGCCTGGGAGAGCCGGAAACGCCTGAATCCTTGGGCACGGAGAGCCCTTGCAGGTTGGGGGGGTGGGGGCCAGAGGATGTTGGAGTCCTCCTTGTCCCACCCTGTGGCCCTGTGGCCCTCATTCTTGGGACTCTGGTCCTTTAGATTTCCACCTTGGTGCTGAGGAGCAGGTTCTAAAAATGAATCTCTAATTCTTTCCCCTTTTTTTGACTTTTGAGACAGGGTCTCAATATATAGTTCAGACTGACCTTAAACTCACTATGTAGCCCAGGCTGGCCTCACACTCACGGTGATCCTCCTGCCTCAGCCTCCAGAGTGCTGGGATTACAGTTGTGTACCATGATACTGGGCCCAAAAATGTCCTTTGGGTGGAACTGAACGTGTGCTGCTGGCTTACCCCACTCGCCCCAATAGTAGTGGGCCCCAGGGGGCTCCCTGTGTGTCTGCTGAGCGTCAGGCCCCAAGTAGTGAGGAGAGCCCCACAGGTCACTCAGGGCAGGGATAGTTTGGGATGTGTGTGGGCGTGTGTGGCTGAAATTGGGCGTTGCAGGTGGAGCAGGTGGTAACAGCCACGACCGAGGCACACGGGGTTCACCTGGCGCCTGCAGCTGGGTGGGGTTGCAGCGTCCTGCTGAGAATCAGAACCTTTGCAGTCTGTTGTCTGCCCCGCAGACACGTGTGTCCTCGCATCTGGAGGTCAGGGGCCCTGCCATGTGACCCAGTACTGTCCTGTGCGGTGGGCCAGCTTTGGCTCAGGCCTGAGCTGGCTGCACACGCCCCGTCTTCTCTCCCTCCGCATCCTCCCTTCCATCTGTATGAAGGGAGGCTTTGCTGGGCCAGACTGGACGCCAGAGACTACACCTCCTCTGGCCCCATGACTCAAATTCCTGCAAAGACCAAGCCACCGGTCAGCGCGTGGTCACGCTGTGGTTCTGCGAGCCAGCTGTTTATCCTCCTCGGGGTCCTCTGCCCCTTGAAGCCTGAGCTGTCTCTTTCCTGGTGCTTGGTCCTCAGGGATAACTGCGAGGCTGCAGGGTGATGTGGCTGCCTGTCACCATACTGGTACTGTTCTGGGGCCTCAAGCTAGTGACCTGTCCTGGTGCTGGCCAAGGCCGAGACCCCGGGCAGCCCAGCCTCTCCTGCCGAGCCAGGGCCGATGGAATTACCTGCCTCGCCTATCTGATCGCCCTGCTCAAAGGACTGGGTGCCCAGTTTGTGCACGAGGACGCGGGGCTCCGGTTGCTGGCGCAGGTTCTCTGGGGACACGGCTGTCTGCACCCAGCCTCGAGCCTCCTCCCTGCTCCCCAGTTGTTGTGTGGCGGTCCGTGTGGGGATCAGGCTGAGCGCCCCAAGGTGTCCCTGCCTTGTGTTTTGAGCCACGTCGCGGTCACGCCTCTTTGGTCCCTTCCCTTTCATTCTGCGGTGTTTGGTGTCAGTGACCTTTAGCCGCTTCCAGAAAAGTCCAGTGTGGTGGCGGCTGCCACATCCTGACCCCCTGTTTCCCATCACGTGTGTTGAAGACTCCCGCTTTGGTCAGCACTTGCTCACTGTGCCTGGGCCCCAGCCTGGCCTCCAGGGGGACCTGCATGGTCCCCGCAGCACCTGTGGTTGCCGTGGCTGCTGGGGTCCCACCAGGCAGCCAGAGCCCTTCTGGGGAGATCTGGGGAGATGCTGCAGCTCCTGGAGAGCCAGGCCGTGTCAGCAGGGCAGCCCAGGGATGCTGGTCTGCGGCGGGGCATCCTGGGGCCAGCGGGGCAGAGGCCGTGTCCACTCCCATCAGCAGTAAGGGAGAAACCGGCCGGGCTGTCCCTTTGCTGACCTGTGCTGTGTGGGCACCAGCAGAGGAGGCCCTGGTGAGCCCTGCTGGGGGCCTGCAGGCCTCGCGCTGGACACAGCCTGGCGGCCCCAGGTCTCTAACTGGCTGCCTGGCAACGTCTGTGTGACACCCCCATCGCTAGGTAGCGGATACTCTGCCCCCAGGGCTGGTTTTTTACGCTGTATTCAAGGGGACAGATGCGAGCAGGGCCGGTGGCACTGAGATGACAGCTATAGGGAAGAGTCGACCCACTTCCAAAAATAGACCAGCCGCTGTCAGGGGACGCATCTCTTTGTCTCCCCAGATCTGCCTCAGCACCGGCTCCAGGTTGTAAGGCAAGAAGGAGGCCTGCTCTTGTCTAGGAAGCCCCGGCCCCAGCCGGCACACCGCTCCCCACCCGCCACAAGGGCCCGATTGTGTGCAGGCCCCAAGAGCAACCTCCTGTCACCGCGCCGCACCGGCTGGCCTGCCTAATGAGCCCGCTCGGGGAGTGGCCCTTTGTGGCAGGTTCCGGCCACGCTGCCCGTGCCAAGCCCAGCTCCATGTCCCCGCTGCCTGACTGCTGGACGTCTCCCGGTAGCCCGTGGGACTGTAGGAAGCTCCCCTCCCCCACCCCTTCTTTTCCTGTTTCCCCTGTTTCCTGGGGTGTGCGGGTGCCACTTCGATGCTGGGACAGCAAATTAAGAACTGCGTTCTCCCTCCCTCGGGAGAGGGGATCCTGCCCGGCCCGGGTCCGCCCCCGCCTCTGCCAGCCCTCCCGTGGGACCTGCCTTGCCACTGTCCTTTCTCTTGTTCCCATTGGGTCTGTGTCCTGGCTCCTTCCCTGTGAGCAGGTTCATGTTTCCTGGTCCAAAGCAATAAAACAAAACCCCCTCCCTCTGCCATCCTGCCCCAGAAGGGCTTTTCTGGGGTCCTTGCCCTGGGCAGCCCCAGAACCTGGGAAAGGTGACTTCCCCACGCAGTCCGTGTCCCCTGCCAGCCTGTCTTCTGGAACAGGATGGGGTGCCAGTCCCCTCCGTCCCCGTGACAGCCACTTGCAGCCCCGCTCCAGTCCTGCCTGGTGGGGGCCGTCACCCCCGAGCTGACCCCAAGTCTTTGTCCCCGGGGTCCCAGACCCGAGGCTCAGGTTTCCAGTTACTGCTGGTCACCGCCCTGCCCACCTTGGGCTTCCGCGTCCGCCACATCACCTACGTGTGCCCTCATATCTCGGGCTCTGGCCCTCTGCGGCCGCTGCGGTTCAGTTTAGTGACAGTTGAGGGATGTGAACATTTACAGCCTGTCAGCCATGTGGACGCCCTGCAGGGGCTCGGGGCTCTGCGGACAGTGAGGCAGAGGGCGTCCTGCCATTGGGAGGCCTCAGTGGGGTCGCGCTGGCCTGCCCGCGTCTACTGTGGGCCCTGCGATGGCCCTTTGCCCTCTGCTGAGCTCAGGTCAGCACGGGAGGTGGACAGCCTGGGGGTGTGACGTGTAACCTCTGCCACTTGGGGTCTTGGCGCTTTGCAACCCCGAGCTGGGCTCCTGGCAGACGCAGTTCAGCAGTGGGTGCCGCGCTGCGTACGTGTGATCCCTGGCTGTGTGGCTGGATGCGGGTCCACTGGGGAGCTGAGTGTGGAGAGGCCGCCCGGCTCCGGGGGTCTCCCCGGCCAAGTGCAGCCAACTGCTTCCCAGTCCCCGGCTCCTGGTCTCAAAATAAGGCCGAGAAGGCTGCAGGATCCAAAAACAAAGAAAACGGCCTTTCTGCTGCAGGGGCAGAGTGGGGTGATGGGAGAGTGGACGCACGCCACAGCCTCTCTCTGTCCTCCCTCTCCCCCTGGAGAGGTCGCATCCTGCCCTTGCCGCCCCCCACCCTGCTGCTCATTTGGTTCCCCGTGGCACCGGTGCCCATGACCGGCATGTGGGCAGGCGCCTCCCCCCCCCCCGGGTTAAATGAGCCGCCCGCCAGGTCCAGCTGCGGGCCACCACGCCAGCCGTCTCCGCTGATGAGGCCATTACGTGCCACACCTGGGGCTCTGGCCCTGCGCCTGGCCTCTCCCCCCAGCTCACGGTGTCCTTGCCGCGAGCCTGCTGGGGTGAATGTGGCATTGGGAAGTGAGGGTGACACTGGCGAGGTCCTAGCAGCACGGCCGAGACAGACCAGACCAGGGTCCCCCCGCGCCCAGCTCCCGCCTCTGTCCCCTGCAAGGCGGGCAGGATGCCAACTTCCCCTATAAGTAAGGGTGCACGGTTTAGGGTCCCTTGACCTTGTGGGTTGGGAGGGTCATGGGAAACCCCTCTAGACCGCCTCTTACTCCACAGTAGCGGCTGGCTGGTCGCCTGAGGACAGCGTCCCCTCTCCTGAGGCCTCGCTGCTGGGCTCTGCTGCCAGCCAGTGATGTCTGTCACGAGCACTCTGCCTGGTATAATCCCCCAGCTCACGGGGTTGGTGGATGGAGCACCCGGGAGTATGGTCAGGGACCCTGCTGCTGGTGTCCCCACCTGGGGGGTGCTCCCTGCCCCCACTGGTGTTCCTGTCCTGCAGTGTGGTCCCCGAGCAGCATGGTGCCTCTTTGACCTGCTGAGCCCCTAATCCCTCCCTGCCGAACTGAGGGCTGTCCTTGTCCCCGGCTCTGACCTGGTTGGTGGCCGGTTGGTGGTGGGGCCGGAGGCTGTGGGGCCCTGGATGAAAGACCCCCTGTTTTCCTGCAGCCCACACTCAGTGGCAGGAGGCAGGTGGGGAGCTGCCACCCCACTGTGGCTGCCATCCTGCCAGTCACAAATCTGCTTGGGCCCCCGGGGCCTCTGCTACATATCAGGGACACCAGGGCCCCTTGGCCTGCTGCTTAATTTGGGGGACTGGGCCAGGAGAGAGATGCCCACGGCAGCTCGGGGCTTTCTGTGCTCTGCAGATCAAATAGCCAGTGGCCCCTGCCACCCCTCAGCTGCTACCTTTTCAGGGGACCCCCAGCCCCTGAAGTGACTGTGCACTCATTTCTGTTGCTGGGAACTGACCCCTTATCTGAGAGGACAAATTCTAAGACCCCATGGATGCCTGGAACCACAGCTTGTCCTGAACCCCGTGTATGCCACACTGATGACAGGTCTGGGGTGACTGACGGGTGGGTGGTGCATACAAGGTGGACACGCTGAGCAGGCGGGTGGCTCACATCCCAGGGGATGCAGGGTGAGGGCACGAGATTGCATCACGTGACTCAGAAGGGTGCTCAGTGTAAAGCTGAGGAGCCATCAATGGAATTTCCCGTCTGTGACCTGCTCTGGTGGACCACAGGTAGCTGAGGAGGAGGAAAGTGAGACCACAGATGAGAGGGTGACCGTGCTTGCAGGCTGCCTGCTGCTCTGGGCATCTTAAGTGCAGTGGACAGGGCCACCCTATCAGTGCCCCATTTAGCTCAGATGCCCCCTCCCCGGCTTCAGCCCCGCGGCTCCTCAGGCGATTGCTGACCAGCCTCTGAGGACTACAAATGAGGGGGGCGGCCTGTGTGTCCCGGGGTGTGTGTGGGGCTGGCAGGCACCCGAGGCTGAGGCTTACCGGGCGCTGGGCTGGGCTTGATGTCTTCCCTGGAGACTGATGTGGGTGTCCAGGAGCAGACGGGGCTGAGACAGACTGGCATGGGGACTGCAGGCCGGAGTGACCACCTGGCACCCTCGCCAGGTGTCCTACTTCTGTGCCTGGCGTGAGCCCACGGGCGAGGTCGAGTCAAGCCCCCTGCCACCCTGGGGAAATCGGGGCAGGCGTGGAGGTCACCCGTGACTTGTCCTGAGAAGCGTGGGTGCCTGCAGGTGCCCAGGCCAGGCTGTGTGTCCAGCGTGCTCGGCCTTTCCCAGCGGGGACCCGGCTCCTGTACACGAGGAACCGGTGAGTGGCAGCCTGACCATGTTGGGGGGCCCACAGGGGACAGGGGCAGTCGGGACCCCTGGAGGAGACTCGACCTCTTCTCTTGCTAAGTTCGGTCACCTCCGATGTGGACACTTAGTTTAGAGATCTCCAGGGGCCATCCATAAGGTGATGGAAAAAATCTACGTGTGCTGTTTCTTGATTATTTTTCTTCTTGAAAAGGTAAACTAACAGCCAGGTGTAGTTGCACATGCCTGTAATCCCAGCACTCAGGAGGCTGAGGCAGGAGGATCACTGTGAGTTGAGGCCAGCCTGGACTATATGGCAAGACCCTGTCTCAAAAAAAAAAAGAGAAAAAAAATGACGCCAAATACCAGACACTGAAGCTATTGTTTGGTCCCTCGGCTCAGGGCTTCAGCAGGCAGTTAGCTAATCGCCTTGAAGAGGACGAGGGGGGCGGGGCATCGGAGGGGTGACCAGAATGACCAGGGCAGTGTGCTGTTATCCACGGGGCCCAGCACAGAGTCCCCAGGTGTCCCAAGGCTGGGGCTGCAGGGCATTCAGCTCTCTGGTCTCACCCCGCCGAGGTCTCATTCTTTTAAGGCCATGGGCAATGGGCAGGAGGTCTCTGCGGTGGGGGTGGGGCGGGGTGCGGGCAGCTTTGTCCGGGAGGGGACGTGGACACTGGCTGCAGTGGCCTCCCCCTGCTGGGCCAGTGCTGGGCTGCTGGGGTGGGAAAGCCTTCTTCCCGAACACGCCGGGGCGTCTGTCATCGAAGGGCTCCCTGGGGCAGGGTGGCTATGGGCTGCCCTGGCCCGAGGGGTGTGATGAGGGATGGAGCCCCGGCCCATGGGGTTTCCCCTCGGCACCATGGAGGGGCCGGGGTCACACGAGGTCACTGTTACAGGACGGTTGGGGAATCCGGGGTGTTACTCAAGGTGTGGGACCGAGGCCGGGGTGGAGTCCTGTCCAGAAGGGACAGCAGCCATGTGGGGTGGGAGGAGGCCGCGGCCCACAGCCCTGGGCCCCAAACCCTGCTTCTCGCGGCTGTGTTGGCCGAGGCCTGGGGCTGTCCCTTCCCATCCCATCCTGTCCTGTCCCGCTGCCTTGCTGGGCAGAGCTCCTGTGCTGCCCAGGGGTCCTCGCCTCTGCTGATGGAGCCTCGTCAGCCGGTCGCCCTGTGCCAGCGCGTGCATGGTGACACCCAGCCCCAGCACCTGCGGTCACCATGGTGACAGCTGCTGGCCGCTTGGTGCTTTGCACACTTGCACACGTTGGACCCTTGTGGAGCTGAGCCCCAAGGGGGAACTGAGACACAGAAGTTCAGCAGCTGCCCAGGCTCCCAGCGTGGGGAGTGGCGGAGCTGGGATGTGACCTCAGTGCCCTGGCTCTGGGGCTCCAGACCCGACCACGGCCCCTTCTGCCCTCCTGAGCTTCTTGTGTGAAAGTCACTTCCCCGACCCGTGGCCTTTCCTTATTCCAAAGCTACTTCCTGTTTATTTATTTTTTTTTCAGATACAAATTCTAACTTTTTTTGTTCCCTTTGGGTATAATTTGAACCCCCCAATCCATTTTATTTCAAGGAGGAAAAGAAAAAAAGGAGAAAAAAAACAAACTAAAACAAAATTTCAAAACGCATCAATCAGGGGCAACAATGGTACATTGTCATCCCCAAATCATTCACCCAGAGCACAAGACATCTGCATTCAGTTGTCCAAACAATACCAGCACAAACCTTTCACTTCAGTGAACTCAGAGGAATCAGTAGTATAACTATCTTAACTATTTTTTATATACATACATATATACTTATACATACCCATATACATATGTTGTTTCTTTCTGCTTCTAACGCTGAGACAATACGATGTTTATATGTGTTTTATTTCACTTATGAGTATGGTCTCAAATTTACCTATAAAAATCTCCAGTTTATCTTTCTTGATGGCTGAGTAGTACTCCATTGTATGAAAATACCATATCTTTTTTATCCATTCCTCAGTTGGTAGGCATTTGGGTTGTTTCCAAGATCTGGCTCTTACAAATTGTGCTGTTATAAACATGGGTGCACCTATATCACTGTGGTATGATGTTTTTAATTCTTTTGGGAAGACACCCAGAAGGAGAGAAGCTTGGTTGAATAGAACCTCTAGTCCTAGTTTTTTGAGGATTCTCTACACCGATTTCCACAGGTTGCACCTGTTTTTGTTTTTTAAGACTGTGTTTCTGTGTAGCCCAGACTGGCCGCCAGATCATGGTGATCCTCCTGGCTCAGCCTCCTAAGTGCTGGGATTACAGGTGCGCGACACCACGATCAGATACTTCCTGTTTATTGTACAAAATTAAAAAAAGAATAGATACCTGTGACTCTGACGTCTAGACAGCCACAGTGACCCCGTCCTGTGAGTCAGTGTGTGTCCTCTGGCTGTCCAGCCGGGCACGCCCCCTGTGTGGGTCGGGGTGGGGGACACAGCGGACTGCCGTCACCCCACCTCTGCCACCCCCCTGTACTCTGTCTGCTGTGGAAATGCAGAGTCACCTGCCTTGCCACAATCCACTGCTCATGGCGGGAGAGCTCGGAAGAACTGGAAAGCTCATGACTGAGGTGCAGAAATCACTGCAGAGTCTCCCGTGGTGACGCTGTAAGAAGTGAGGGGCGTGCTCAGAGCCGGCACGCTGACGGTGGCTGCACTGCCCCCCTGCTCCATCTCCCTCTGCACCTGTTCCTTCCGCCAGTCTGCGAGGTTCTATGACACGCATGGGTTCATTTTATGTATACGCATCTGTGCATCTGTTGATGGCACCGGGAATTGAACTCAGGACCTGACGCTTGTCAGGCGGGCGCTTATGCCTGCTGAGCTGTATCCCTGGCTTCTGGAGCCCTTTTTAAGACTTTATTTGAAGACAGGGTCTTGCTACATTGCCCAGGCTGGGCTTGAACTGGTGATCCTCCTGCCTCAGCCTCCCAGAGTGCTGGGATTATAGGCCTGCGCCATCTCACTCTGGTATTATATGTACTTTTAAAAATAAGCGATTTCTGGGGCTTAGGGGTGTAGCAGTTGCCTAGCACGTGCAACACCCTATGTTATTGCTGGTATCACAGACGACAAAGGAGACAAACTAAATCGCCCAGGAAAACCTATTAGATCTCAGGAGAGATTGAGAAGACAGTACCTAGCCTCTCCCTCTGTGCTGGGCCCTTTCTGGTTATTAGTTTCTTTTTTGTGGATTGCGCCTCTGCTACAATGAATGAGCCAGTATTGATACATTAGTATCAACCAGAGTCTGGGACTTTCTGCACCTTTCATCTCCTTAGTTGTTACCTAATGTCCTTCTTCGCTTGGAGCTCATCCAGCCTGATTTCTCCTCACGGTACTGCCACACTTTCACAGGTGTGCATTGGTGATGTCTCACTGTTCTTTCCCATGCCATTCGAAGTGAACCCTTTGTCTGTGTGTCATGTGGACAGACGTCCCCCGCGACCCCTGCTGCAACCTTGCTGCAGTGGGCAGCATCTGGCTGGGTCCTGGGCTCTTGGGTCATGGCTGTCTCCTCCGGACTGCACCCCCATTTCTAGGCAGGGGACAGCTTTGGAGGCACATTGCCTGCCCACTGTCCCCCTCACCCACACTGGACACAATCACCTGGGGTGTAATCACAAGGTGTGTGTGCAAATGGCTGGACAAGGCCACCAGGAGGACAGACACAGCCTTGGTGCATCGCGAGCCTCAGTTTCCCTCTGGAGACGTGGTGCACTCAGGTCCCCTTCCCGGGCTTGCTGGGAGAAGCAGTCGAGGCCTCTCAGTGCAGTGACGGCTGTGACAGGACCACAGATTGCAGTCTTTTGGGACTGAGCAACCAACCTCTTGAGTGCTGGGGCCGGCTGCCTGCTCAGCGCACGCTCTACCACCCAGCCGCCCTCCCAGCCTGGGCAGCCCTTCCTGACCAGCGCGGCTGCGCAGCCTGTAGCTGGTTCTGTCCAAACAGCTGCTGTCACCCGGGCCCTACTCTCCTCGGGGTCGCTGGCCCCACTGTGGCCTCTCTGGCGAGCGGCAGGCCCCGTGGACAGGATGTTTCTCCACAAGCCCATTGAGAAATCCCCCTGGAAATCTCCTTTGGCCCCGGTGCAGGCAGGCGAGAGAATCGGGCACAATGGGGAGCCAGGGAACCAAGGGCGCCTTTGTCCGGGTCGCCTGGGCCGGGGTCAGCGGAAGGCGGCCAGGGCGGGCGGGCCATGTGCCGGCCGTGGATTTCTGCCCCGGGAGCGGTGGCCATGAGCGCCTAGGGCTCTGCTGCACCGAGCCGTGTAGCTCTGGGTTACCTGTGCCTGCTGACCACGGCTCTGTGCCTTGAGGTGTGGGGGCACCCCGGGTGCCTTCTCCAGCAGGGCTGTGGGTCTCACCACCTGCAGGATCCACCCACAGCCACACCTGCCCTTCCTAAACAGCCTCACCTCTCAGCCTGAGTGTGAAGTTGGGGTCCCCTGGCCCCAGACCCAGAGTCCCCAGGTTCCATCCGGGCCCCCCCTGCACCTGCCTGGACTGTGGCTGCCTCTCCTCCCCGCAGGTCCCCTCCCTCCCTTGGGGACTCCTTGTCTTCAGGCCGTGGCTCCTTCTTGTCCCTCATCCATCCACGAGTTTTCACAAAGTCCTTCTCGCCCTCTCCCTCTGTGCTGGACCTGGGAGTTTCAGCTGAGCATGACTTATAATTCTAGCTTCTCTGGAGGCTGAAGCAGGAGGGTTCCAAATTTCAGCCCGCCTGGGCAACTCAGTGACTTAATGAGACCCTGTCTCAAAAAATGAAAAGGCCTGGGGCTGTAGCTCAGCGGTAATCTGTGCTGATGCCCGGGTGGGCTCCTGCTTTGCACCCTGAGGGTGGCAGCGCGTCTGGTCATTGGTCGGGCGTGTGCTGTGCACTTACGGTGTGACCTGCAAGTGGCCAGTGGGTGCTGGGCCTGACACTGCCCAGTCCTGGTGCCGCACTGGGCAGCCCGGCCGTCCTTCCTCAGAGCCCTGGGGCCGGGCCTGCCGCTTCCTGTCGCAGGGCCTCGGTCGCCTGGCTGACTGAGTTTCTGGAAGGTAGCAGCCGCTGCAGGAATCGGAGGCAAGACCAAGGTCGGTCCCGCCCGGGTGACTCACTGGGGTGGCCCAAGGCTGGTCCACTACCCCTCCCCCCAGAGGAGCCAGATGGGCAGTGGCCCGGGGCAGGCAGGGCGGTCCAGCCTGACTAGCACGTGTGCCTCGGTTTCCTGCTGGGGAAAAGGTTCGGGGTGAGGCGGGCAGGGGTGAGTGTGTGGGGACCTCCCCCACACCCTGCCGCTGGCTGCCCTTCAGCCCCGCTGGACTCACCACCCCTGAACCCCCGGGCCGCCCCCACAGGTGTGCAGGACGCCTGGCCACGCCGTCCCTACCCTGGTCCCTGTGCGCGTGAGCCCTGCGCCTCCCGCTGGCCGCATCCCTCCGTTAAAAGCACCCCCCTCCCCACCACTTCTGTTTTTGCTTTTGGCCTTTCCCTCAGTGCTCCTGACTGCGGGGCCATTGGCGGGGCCTCAAGCTCAGCGCGTGCGATGGGGAGAGGGCCCCACTTCACGGCCTTCCATCCCAGCGCCCCGGTCCCCGCCTCCCCCCAAGAGCAGCGCTCACTTCCTTAAGCACCGAGCGGTCCTCGAGCCGTCCCCAAGCGGTCCCGGGCAGGTGTGACACTGCCTGTGGGAGACGCCAGGTGACAGGTGGCTGCCGTGCGACCCTGCTGGGACTCCGGGGTGGCACTTGCTGCCGGAAGCCCCCACGGTGCACCCCGCAGGGACTGAGCCCAGAACCCGTGACCCCACTCTGGGGCTTCTCCTCGGTGCCAAGCTGGACGGTAGGCAGTGTCCCATGTGGCGTCCCTGCGGCGTCCTGCGTCCCACACCCGGTGGAACCTGCTCAGCCTGCTGGAGGAGGAAGAGCAGCCGCAGGGACACTCAGGGAGACACTTGTGACTCGCCGTCATGGTCAGGTTCCTGCTCCCCGTGTCCCTGCGCTGAGCCTCGGTCTCCTCAGCTGTGATGTGGGCTCAGGGACCCTCACACAGTGCTGGGCAGGTGGGGGACAGGCACCAGTGAGGAGGGGGGCTCGGGGCCCCAGCTGGTGGCGGGGCCATCAGAGAGGGCACAGTCAGGAGTCCCCGGGTCACCAGGGTTTACGGTTTCCACCCCGGCAGCCCGAGGGAGAGCCCGTCATGGGGGTGGGAAAAGGCTAGGGCGAGGGCTGCCGGGGCGTGGCGACCTAGGAGAATTTCCGCCTTGCTGTGTTACCTGGGGCATGTTGCTCACCCTCTCTGAGCCCCAATTTCCTGTAGTTCCAGGTGACTCCTCTTCCTCTCCACCCCCTCCAAGTCCCCAGGGTGTCGTAAGAAGACTGAAAAGCAAAAGGGACCAACACACCTGTTTGTTGTGGGCTTGGTGGGAAGGGACGAGGGGTAACCTCGAGACCTGGGGAGAGTCGGGGGGCTCACTCGCACTGCACCCCAGCACCCTGTGTGGCCATGCCTCTTGGTTCCCTGGGCAGCTGCCCCGGTCTTCTAAGGAAGGCTGCAGGGCCAGAGGGGCCTGGGGTGCAGGTGTGGCTCACGGAAGTGGCCGGTAGATGCTGGCCGCCCCAGGGTGATGAGACACAGGTCAGTGTGTCGCTGGAGGTGGCTCAAGATCCCACCAGATGTCATGAGGGTGGGACCGGTTTATACCTGGGACGCCCCCGGGTCCCCTCTGTGACCTCAGTGAAGCCGTCCCCGCCCGAGCCACGTGACCCGCCCAGCTTGTGGCTGCTGGTGGCTGCAGCTGGTTCCCCCGGGGTCTCCTCTGGCAGCCTGACTGCTGGGCGGAGAGGGAGGGACCATCTCTGCCCCCGAGACCTGAATCAGAGTCGCAGTGTCCCCCCTGCCCGAGCCGGGGACCATTGAAACGCAGACCGTCTGCGGGGATCATTCTGTTGGGGAGACTCCCCCCCCGAAGTGGCTCCCATTTCGTCTGTCAGCTTTGATCTCGGGCAGCCCGACCTCTGTGATGGCGGGGACACATGGCAGGGTGGGGAAGCTGGCCAGGGTGACCCACGGCCTGAGCCCTTGGCGGCGGCTGCACAGGGCTCCCACATGCAGGTGGCTGTCTCTTTCCGGGAGGACGGTGTGTGATCACCGTCACTGCGAGCCGCTTCCCATGGTCTTGTGGCTTGCATTTTGCATTGGTTTGAGCTTGTGGCATGATTCTCTCCCTTTCTCCCTGGGTTCTTGTGTCAGCCCTGGAGGTGGGTTACCCACAGATGGGGGTGAGGCTCACTCGGCGATTTCCGGGTGCTGGGCCAGCTGGGCCCTGGACATCACAGGAGGCTGGGGTGGGGGGCGCTTTTGTGGTAAGCACGTGCTATGAGGCCCTGCTGGCTGAGGGGATCCAGGCTCCTGGGCCCTGGGCCTCCCCCAAGTCTACCACTCCTGGCAGGGTGCCCAGCCACGCAGTGCCCTCCGAGCACCCCAACCCCCTGTGCTGACTGAGGTTGGACGCCCCGCCCCACGGAGCACCCCTGAGCCGGGCAGCTGGACAGGGCAGGCCAGATCCTGGGGTGGTGCCAGTGAGACCGGAGGGAGGAGGGCACTGGCCACTTTCCAATGGCCAGGTCTGTCCCTGGCCACAGTTCCCGCCCTCCAGGAGGCCCTGCTGTCTGCTCTGGGGCATGGCCAGGTCCCTTGCTCCTCGGGATGACCACGTCTCGCTGGGCACCTTGGTCGGGGCCATCCTTCATCTCCTGGAACTGCCTGCCTGGGCCCTTAGTGGGTCCCCCAGCCAAGGTGGGGACGTTCCGGTCACAGCCGAGTGGCCAGGGCTGCGTGGCCATAGGGGCCGGGGCGCAGCGGTTGTGAGCCTCCAACCGCCCTCCCGCCACCTTATCTCTGCATTCCCTGCATTCCTCCACCTCTTCCGAGCCCCTCACTGTCCTGCCTGCTCCTCGTCCCTCCCGGGCAGGGCTGCGTGCCGGCAGCGTGCGGCTCCCCCAGCCTGGGGCGGGTGCGCAGGGGCCAGGGTCAGCTCTGGGGGCGCAGCTGGGCTGAGGCTGCCAGGTACAGCACTGCCTGCCGCTCACTGTCCCCGATCCTGAGGGCCCAGATCCCATCTCCCCGCTTCTGGCTTAGGACCTGTGAAGAAATCCCCAGAGCAATTTCCCTTCTTTATCTGGCTTCCCCCGGGGGCCAGGCTTGCCAGGCCAGGAGGGCCGGGTGGCAGGTCAGAGCCAGCTGGGCCACTTCCCGGTGAATCCCAGGCTAGGTGGGTACCAGAAGGAACCAGGAGGGGCCAGGAGCAGTCAGGAGCGACCAGGAGGGACCAGGATGGACCAGAAGGGACCAGGAGGGCACAAGTGCTGTGTCTCTGAAGTCCTGTTCCTGCAGAGCTGGCAGCGCGCCGCCGCGCCCTTCTGTCGACGAGGATGTCCGGCCGAGATCACGGTTCCAAATGGCAGCTTCTCAGCGCAGTCGTCCCCATCTGTCCTCCCGGTCCTGGGGAGACACATGGGGAGTCCGGGAGGGGCCGTGTGGGCAGCCCCAGCTGCCCCTCACCTGAGCGAGACCTTGGCGGTGTGGCAGGTGTCCACAGACAGAAATCCAGGGCGCTGGGGAGGGTCCCCCGTGGTGCAGGGGGCTCGGTGGCCCTCCAGGTGGATGGCACTGCTGGGCTGGCGTGGCATTGGAGCTGGGGCGGCTCCTTGCCTCTGTCTGCCCCCCGACAGGCCGGCGCTTCCTTGTCCCCTCTGGTTTGGGGGCCCAGGCTGTGTCCTGACCTAGGCCTGTGTCCTGGTGTCTCTGGTCAGCCTTGTGCTGCTCCTCTCCACCCCAGGTCCTGGTCTGGCTCTGTGTCCCCTGCGGAGGGGGGTGGGGCGGGGCTGGCTGCTAGAGTGCAGGCCGGGACACGGTGGGGAGCCCTGCGGTCCCTGGCCACCAGCAGCGTCCGAGGCCATTTGCCACGGCCACCAGCAGCGTCCACGTGAAGAGTTGAGGGGAGGGGACAGCGGCCACGGCAGGAGCAGCTCTGGCATCTGCATTAGGAGCCCGTGTGTTTATTTCTTGGAAAACAAAACACTGCGTTTTTGAGGGAGGCTTGGCCCTCCCCTGGGAATGCAGGAGGGATTGTTGGACAGTGCTGGGGCCCCTGCTGGGCCGTGGTGGCCCAGCCAGGCCTTGAAAGGGTCTTTGGTGAATCCGACCCCCACCTCTGAACTTCCTGGGCTTCCGGGGAGGGGGTTAGGGCCCATGTTCCAGGACCCAGCCCAGGAGCGGTGGGGCCTCACGCTCCGGAGACGGTGACAGGACATCTGCTTGCCTGAAATATTCATAGCGCCAGCCCCAGACAGGCCAGACATTACCCTGTGCGTGTGAGATTCAGTTTCCCATCCATCTTTTTCTTCACGGACTTCCTGGCCTCATAAATCTTCTAGCAAACGGTGACGGAGACAAGAGCCCAAGAGGCTGAAAAGCTCTCTTAACATCGGTTACCATGTTAGGTCTTCGTGTGGCGGAGCCTCCCGGCCCGGAACCCCGTCCCTGCTGCCTCTGCCCCGCAGTGACGGAGTCTCTGGGCTGCTTCTTGTCTGTCTGATGGGTCCCAGGATACTGCGCCGTGTGCACATTTGTCCCACACAGCTACGAGTGTGTTTGGTCATCAGAGCAGTCAGGACCAGGTGTCACTAGAAATTGGTAGCTTTTATAGTGGTAGTGTGACGGTGATTGGCCTGGGCGGGGCCGGGGGGAGATGGTGCTGGAGGGGTAGGGTTGGGGTTAGGGTTGGGGTTTGGCTGTGCACTGCTGCATGAGGCCCCCCACTCCGACTGCTCTGAGCGAGCAGAGGAAGCCTCACCCAGGGACCCAGGGCCCCGCGCTGGCCTCTGGGTGGCCTTGGGCTGGGTCTGCCGCCCTCAGTGGCCGGTCTGGGAGACACTGGAACCCTCCTTACTGTGGGGGTGTGGTGAGGGCGGGCAGAAGGAGGCGGGGAGGGTGCTCGGAGTAGCCCACAGTCTGTGCGAGGATTGCACTGCTCACCGGGGGAGGTGTGGTCTCAGGAAGGCCTCTTTCAGGTCCCCCTGGGAAGAAGCCCCTCTTCCTTTGGAGCCTGTGTACCCCGTGAGTTCTCGTCCCTGCGCGCCTTCCCGGTGACCACGACCCTAATCCCTGGTGGCTGCCCCTCCACCCCTGCCCCTCACCGGGCCGAGGTGATACTGAGACCAGAGGCATGCAGTGGGATAAGTCAGCACAGGTCCCAAGCTCAGGCAGGGCCGCCGGGGCTGTGAGCTTCCGACTGAGGCTGGACTAGCCGGGCTCTCTCTTGGCTCTGTGGCCGGGGGCACTGGTTTTTCATGGTTGTGGGGTTTTGCCCCAGCACCAGGGCATCGCTCTGTAGATCCTGGCCGTGGCAGGGGTGCCGCTGGGGGCAGGTGTCCTTGCAGCCCCTGGGACTGGGGGCAGGTGTCCCGGGAGCCGTCTGGGCACCATCTGGAGAAGCTCTGCCAGCCCTGCTACCCCAGCAGGCTGTGAGTTTTGGGGACAAAAGTGCTTCCAAGGCCTGAGCCCTGTGACGCGTGGCTCCGTTTCCTGGCTCCTGGTTCGAGCTGCTTACTACTAGGAGAGGAGAACGTGGACCTTTCCCAGCGAGGAAGGACGCTGCCTCCTGGGGCTTCTTGCTTCTGTATCCCTGGTGAAGCAAGCAGGTGCCGGGCTCGCTGGCGCGGGACTGTAGGCCCAGTACTCGGAGGCTGAGGCTAGAGGACTCCAGGGACCTGGGAATTTGTGGCAAGATCCCCATCTCAAAAAAGTAAAATAAAGCCATGTCCAGCGCTTGGTTGGGGCAAAGGCTGGATGGACAGTGGAGACAGTTAAGGTTGGGCTCTTTGGATCTGATCCTCTACCCTCCAATTCTGGCAGCCTCTCTCTGCAGCAGATTCGTCCCAGGAGCCCCAGGGACCCTTGTTTAGGCCACCTGTGTACTGGGCTGTGCTGGACGCGGCCTCCCCAGGTGAGAGAGGCCCTGCCTGCCCCGGGGACCCCTCCTCCCAGGTGAGGCGCATGTGCGGCCCCGCCCCCACCATGCCTGTGCCGTGTTCCCCACTGCGGCTCTGGCTCTGTCGGCAGCCTGCTGACACCTGACCGAAGTCACGTTTTATCTGCCCTTTTCTCGGTCTGTGTCTGGCTCCTAGCCAAACCACCAATAACACTGCAACACAGAGTAATCCTTACATTTGCGGCCATGAGGCCGCTGTGCCCTGGCCCTGCGCCCCGGGGAGCCCCAGCTTCCTCCTCTCCAGGGAGCCCCCTCGCCCTCCGCCAGCTCCTTTGCATCCCTGGCCCCTGAGCACAGCCTCCAAGTCCTTGCCCCGTCACCCCTGCCAGGCCCTCGGGAGGGGTTCATAGAGGAGCCCTGGGGCGTGGGCTCCCCGGGAGGCTGGTGGTGGGTGCTGCCCTGAGAGGTCTCAGGCAGTTTCTAGGGAGAAGAGAGCAGAGGGAGTGGGAGGAGCTAGAAAGGGCCGGGGACCCAGGGCTCTGCTCCCCCAGCCCACTTGGCCAGCACCTGCCCCCTGGGGAAATGAGTTGGCACTGATCACACCCTAACAGCCCCAGGAGGGGGCTGGGTGGGGTGGTGACCCCGGTCTGCGTGGACTTGGTCCAGGGGGCCCGGGTTGGGAAGGGCCAGGTTTTGGGGAGCAAATTCCTGGGCAGCAGGGAAGAGAAAGCCCTGGAGGGTGGTCACAGACACTGTCCTGGGGCCACCAGTCCCCATCTTAAAGCGAGTTGGCGTCCCCTGCACCTGTCCTGTCCCAGTGGGTGTCCCATCGGGTAAGAACTGGACTCTTAGCCCTTGTGGCCTCCAGATGCCCCTCCCTGGTGTCCACCTAAAAACCTCGCCCGTTGATTCCCGGGTGAACCAGAGTCCTCTGCTGTGTTCCGTGACGCTCAGAAGTTGCCAGGCCAGCTCATCACCGAGTACAGCGACCCAGTGCCAAGATAGCGTGGCCCTGGGGTGACCTGTGTGCCTGGTACCCCGTGCCTGCTCTGGTCCCTCCGCCCCTGCAGGCCAGGATGGGCTGCTCCCCCTTGCATAGCTGCTTGGAAGCCAGCATGGCTGCCAGAGGGCGGAGGGGCTTGGGGTCTCCCAGGCCTGAGCTCCGTCCTGGTGTCCTGGTGTCCTGGTGTCCTGGTGCATTGGGTGCTACGGGGGCAGCACCACTGCGGGTGACAGGGGCAACTGCATCGCCACTCAGTGCCTGGGTTTCCACATCTGTAAAATGGGCCATGACAGTGTTTGCAGGTCTGAGATGACCCAGGTGGCCTGCCTGGCCCAGCACCTGGCTCATGACAGAGCCGGGTGGATACTGGCAGTGACGCTGACCTGCCAGAGCGAGCCTCCTACAGTGGCGGCGCTCACACGAGACCAGTTTCCTGTCGAAAGCAGCATTCAGTGAGACCGGGGAGCTCACAGCCGCGTCCTTCCCAGCTCGGCCCTGAGCGCCGGGCTGGTGCCCGTTTGCTGTCAGCTTTTCGTCCGTGACTCGGTGGCTGTCAGCACCCAGGACAAATGGGGCTGTGTCCCGACAGCTCACGGGGTCTCTGGGCTCAGGGATGGAGCAGTGAGTACGGCAGCCGCCCGGCTGGGGACCCGCAGCGTGTGCTCGTCTGTGGCGATGTCTCCTCTTTGGGGTCCCATGGGTGCAGGGCGCTGTGTCCACCGTCCGAGGTACTCCTGAACTCACCCCCTGCCCCGCTGGTGGCTCTCACAGCGGTTCTGCGATGTCCGACTCTCCCGGGCCGTCGGTGCCCCTTGCCGCATGGCTTCTCTCTGCGTGGTGCTGGGCCCGGCTTGCCTGGCAATACCAGCCCTCCAGGCTCAGAGTGCCTGGCCTGGGAGTTTGGCTTGCAGCTGAGCCTTGGGGTCACCGTGGAGGAGGGGACCCCTCTGATGACCTTGAGGAGCCTGTGGCTGGATGGGCCAGGAGAGGAGAGAGCTGGGGTTAGTGTGGGGGCCTGGGGACTGGTGACCCGAGGACAGGGCGAGATCCAGTGTCCCCACGCATCGATGCTGTTGTTCCCTTCAGCCGTTGTTGGCCACACCAGTTGGGGACAGCGAGATCGATGGCCCGTGACTAAATCCTGAGCGCAGCCGCTTCATCACATGACCTGAGGCCAGCGGCCGCCGAGGGGGCCTGTCTCCCTGTCGCCTCTGAAGGGGACTGGTCGCCCTTGATGGCAGCTGCCACCACGCAGAGTCCCAAGCGTCCTGAGGGTTCCATGGACGGGGGACACGAGGCTCACCGTTTTCCCCTGCATCTGTCCCAGGAGCCTCCCCACTCTGTCCAGGGTCCCTCTAAGCTGAATTCATTCTGCACCAGAGGTCTCAGATGGGCCAGATTCCTGTCTTTCTGTAAAGAAAATTTAATTTGGATGGCTGCTGAGGAGACTTGAAGGGCTGCACTTTGCAGCATCCTGGGGAGGCTGAGGCAGGAGGATCTCAAATTCAAGTCCAGATTGGGCGACGTAGTGCCATAGTGAGATTCTGTCTCCAAGTAAAAAAAAAAAAGAAAAAAAATATCTTTGTTTGAAAAGCTGGGGATGTATTACAGTGCAAAGGCCCTCCCTGGGTTCGAGTTCCAGCTGGGGAGGCAGGTGGACTTTGTCCCTGGTGTTACGGGATGGGCCTCTGCTTCCTGCCTGCCTTAACCCGTGCCGGACCTTGATGGGTCCTGCCATCCAGGGGCTCAGGCAGGTGGTGAAGGCTGATGTGGGGACAATACTGCAAGATGAGAGAAGAGCAGTTGCAGAATATCTATCACCAGCCAGGCCCATGCACCTCATGGGGCAATCCTGGAAGGCTCCGCGGAGTGGGGGGTACCTGGAAAGCACCCATTTCTTCCTACGGAGCCCAGCCCTGCCTGTGCGTGGGTGCAGACGCATGGGAGTCTTCCTGCTTTGGCTTGTCCAGCGCCTTCCTTGCCGTGGTCAGCGGGGAGGATGCAGGCCTGGGCTTTTCCTGGAGAGGACTGGAGACCGGTAGCAGGTGCTGGGGTGCCCTCCGAGGTGGTTAACAGGCGCGAGCAGGGCCGATCGCCATGGAGGGCAGTTTGGCGATCTCTCGACAACTGCGAAGGACACTTGCCGACGGCCTGCGCCCAGGCCGCCCAGGCGAGTAGGGCCTGAAGTGGGCAGGCGTGGAGATGGCCCTGGCGTCCCCAGCCGAGGACCTGTGCCCGCCCCCACGGGGGCCCTGGATCAGCTCAGCCCTCCCGCTCCGGATGGGCCGCTCTCCTGGCCCCGGTCTGTGAGAGAGAAAGCGCTGGGGGTGCCGGCACGCCAAGGCCCACGGCGGGGGCGATGGATGTCTGCCGGCTGGCGGGCTCCGCGCTGCTGTCTGTGCCAGCGCCGTGGGAAGTGTGGTGCCCGGCGTCTTCCTGCTGTGCCCGCGCCCTTCCCGTCTCCTCTCCAAGTCTCACAGATGCAGTGTCCCCTGGCACGTCCGCCTGTCCCCTGGGGGATGTCCCTGCCCCGGGTACTCCAGGTGGCCCAGCTGTGCTGGACGCTACCTGTGCCCCTGCGCTTGGGAGCAGGAGGCCACCTTGGGGCAGGGCAGGGCAAGGCAGGGCAGGGCAGGGCAGGGGGCGTGTGGCTTGGGCCAGTTCCCAGGTCTCCTGCCCACAGCCCTGCAGGGGCCGACAGCATGAGCGATTGGCTCACAGGGGCCGCTGGCCACACTGCGCCATCTGGCAGGGCTATTGTTGACCACACAAAGGATGGTGCAGACGGGGCAGACCGGGGCCTAGGAGTGGACGGGGATGCTGGGGCAGGCTATAGGGGCTCCCAGCACACAGCCTGCCCCCGAGCCACCCGTTCGTCCCTGCCACACTCGAAGCTTCAGGTCTGTTTTATTGCTTCTCAGGCTGGGGTCAGGGGGTCTGTGAGGGGTGGGTGGCTCTCCACTCCCAGGATCTCCAGCTAGAACCCTTGAAACCACTCCTGGTTCCGAGCTGATTTACTGCTCTGCTAAGATGCAAAGGCAGTTTTATGTACTGGGTAATTAAGTGGCATTATAGACGACTCAAGAATAAGTGGCTGCTGTTTTAATAATTGAAATAAATGACCCCTTGACAGCTTCCCGGCTCCGTACTGTTTTCCCTCCGTGTCAAGACCCTGGAGGGGCACAATGGGTGTTGGAGTTTGTGCACACCTGTGGTGCACACTTGTGTATGTGCCCAAGTGTACATACCCGAGTGCACACGTGCGTGTGTGTGTACGTGCACATACGTGTGAGCCTATGCCTGGATGCACCTGTGTGTGTGCGCGCACCTGTGTGTGCATGCGTGTATGCAAGGGCTGCAGCGGGAGCGACCGCGTTTCCGTCAGAACCATCAGGCCGTCAGGGTCTGGATAAAGTTTCTTCGCACCTGAGACCTGGCTGACCCTGGTGCGTTTTGGGTATTGCTTCTTGTGTGAACCCCAGCTCTGGCTCCTTGGGGCCCGGGTGTGGTACTGGAAACTGGCAGCTTCTCCAGGCAGGACCCAGCGCTGAGCTACAGCCTGGGTGTCAGCCCCGACCAGCCAGGCCTGGGTGGTGCCTTCTGATACACAGAGGGTCCCAGGCGGCTTTGCGCCTTCGCAGCCACCACTGTGCTGTGAGGGTGGCAGAGGGCGTCCCGGAGACATGACCACAGCCCTTAGGGGACACCTGCCACCATCGGGGGGCCTGCGGGGCACCCAGCAGCTGTGACGCGCGCCCTGGCTCCTCCCCTGCCGTGGTGAGCTCTGGGCTGGCCCGGTCCGGGTATCAGTGACCCCGCTGACCCCGCTGGGGCCCAGCACCGTGGCCCCTGAGCAGCGCGGGTGCTGCATCTGCCCACGGGGGCCCAGCTGTGGTTCTCCAGGTTCTGGGGTTCAAAGCCCCTCCTTGCTGACCCCCCAGCCCTGGTGCCTTCTCAGGCGTTTTCGTTCCCTTGCTTTCCGTGGTGCTGCGGATGGAACCTGAGGCCCAGTACTTCGCACTTGTGAGGCAAGCACTCTACCACTGAGCTGCACCCCACCCCCGAGCGTCTTTTTAAGCCGCCTAAATGGAGTCCCGCCAGAGTTGCTTGGTTGCCGGGGTAACCGGCCCAAGCTGGCCAGGACCCAGCGCTCACGCGCAGACACAGAGACAGACGTGCGGCTTCATTCTGCGGCAGGCGGCCGGGGTAGGCTGCCCTTGGACAGTCACTTTGTGAACGACCCGGGTCGCCTGGGAGTGACTGGACAGGGAGATCAGTCTCACGTCCCGTGCTGCCCTCTGAGCCTGGGGAAAGGGCTGGGCGCTCTTCTGGGGGTGGTGGGCCTCAGGCTCAGGGCTCCAGGGTGAGCTGATTGTGGGCTGGGACTGCAGGCAGAGAAGGAGGGCCTTGAAAGCCCCCAAGGCCTCTGGCTGTGACAAGGGGAAGGCCCTTGGAGCCTTCCTGGGCTGGGGGAGCCGGGACACCCCCCGGGGCTGCGGGCAGTGACTTGGGGACCTCCTTCCGGCTCCCCCTCTGCTACCTGCCTCAAACCCAGGTGTGGAGCTGCATTGCCAGGCACCAAAGGGGGAGCCCCGGGAGACCCATGCACCACACACACCGCCCACCGGCTTCCTCCTGTAGAGCAAAGCAGACCAAGCTTAAAGTGACCAATTGAGAAAGACATAATGGGGTCACATCGAGAGGCCTGCCGAGCAGGGACAGGGAGCCCCAGAGGCCCTGGAGCCAAGGAGGTGGGGCTCAAGGGTGGGGTTCCCTATGATGGGGTGACTCAGAGTGACCCGCCGAGCTGCACCTGGGGGAGGGGGGGCTTTTGTCTGGCGAGGAGTGGCCTCTTGCTGCCCAGCCCCCGGGTCAGTGAGGGGCCATGGGATGCACGGGTAGCCTGGATTTCCATCAGTATTCCCCCGGGGAGGGGGGGAACCGGCCATGGACCCAGCATCCACTGCCACAGTGCATGGCCAGGCCGGGCTGCCTACAGGGCGGCAGGGGGCAGGTTTTACGGGTTGGACATCCTGGCGCCTGCAGGAAACAGCTTCTGGCTGGTATCGAGGCCTGGGCTTCCTCAGGCTGGGTCTGCCTGCCCGATTTGGGGGTCCTTCAACATCTCCCTTTCAGAGACACTTCTGGCCTTGGGTCCTGGAGGATTGGGACAATGTGGCCCGTTGGGGGCCCGAGGTGAGTGTCAGCAGGGCCTCCCAGGGTGACCACCTGTCTCCAGGGTGCAGCTCAGCAGTAGAGTGGCTTAGCATGTGCAAGGCCCTGGATTCTATCCCTACCACCCCCAGATTACAATGCTGGATGTAGTAGAGCACCTCTGTATCCTAGCACATGGGAGGCTGAGGCAGGAGGATTCCTGTGAGTTTGAGGCCAGCCTGAATTACATAGAGTTCAAGGCCAGCCTGAACTATATAGTGAGATCCTGTCTAAAAAAAAGTTTAGAAGCTGCGTGTGGTGGTGCACACCTGTAATCTCAGCGCTCTGGAGGCTGAGGCAAGAGGATCATTGCAAGTTTGAAACCAGCTTGGTTTACAAAGTGAGCTCAAAGCCAGTTTAAATTGCATAGCAAGACCCTATCTCAAAAAAGAAAAAGTTTAGGAAAAGGATGTTATGGTTTAGATCTAAAATTGCCCCCCAAAGTCTCGTATCTGGGGGTGCAGCCTGGTTGGAAGAGGTGGGTCACTGGGGTGTGACCCAGAGGGTATATTCTTGTCCCCAGTTCCTTCCTGTCCTCCACGGTGTGAGCAGCTTCCTTCCCTCAAGCCCTTTGCCCACTTCACTTCTGCCTCGGAGCCAACTGGCCATGGACCGAAACCCCTGAACCGTGAGCCTAAGTAGACCTTTCCTGTAAGTGGCAGGTGTTAGGAGGAAGTTGAGTAGCACACCAGAGTGTGACAGGGTATTCTGCATACCTTCACCGAGACCACCCACCGGTCTCGCCCCTTGGCCTCATCTCCTGCCTCTGTGGGCTTCTTTCTTTTCTCCCCTGAGCCGTGTGATGGAAGCTGGTGTTAGCACACTGCTTCCGCTGCCAGGGCTTGGGTGTGTTTCTCGGAAGCAAGGACTTCGCTGTACACAGCAGCGCGGCGATCGTGGGGAAACCTGACACGGACAGGCACCTCACCCGGACGGGGTGCTCCAGCTTGATTCTCCCCGAGTCCAGGGCCACACGTGCTGTCCTCACCCCCCACCCCTCGGAGCCCTGCGCCCTTTTTGGCCAGCGTCGGGGACAGTCAGGCGGTGCCCGGCGGAGAGCCTGCTGCCTGCGTCTCTGTAAATAACGACAAACTCGTGGGAGGTGCTTGGAGACGGCGCGGGTATCTTTGTCTTTTTGTTTTTAGTGTGGTGCTGGGGATGGAACCTGGGCCTGGTGTGTGCGGGGCACCTGTGCAGCCCCTCTGCCAGCCCTGCCTGGCCACCTTGTTCTCATCAGAGGCTGAGAACCAGTCTGGTGGTGGCGGCATCGGACCCCATGCACGCTTCCTTACCCTGTACAGTCTGGCGACCTGGTGGGACCCGTGTATAGGTGCTTTAAAAAAAATCAGTGTGGATTCATGAAACAGGGATTTTATTTTACCCAACAGGGTGGCCATGCCTGGCTTTCATCGTCAGGGTCATGGTCACCTGGCAGGGACAAACAGCTGGTGGAGGAGGACTTGGTGGCCCAGGTGTCTGCCCTCCCACAGGTTCTGGGGGCCTGGGCTCCCCCTGGGGCCCTGGCAAATTGGCAGACACCATAGTGTGCTCGGCTCGCCCGGTTGGCAGGAGCGCTGGGGACAGGTGACTCTCCGGCCCTCTGTCCGTCCTCCCTGGTGCTCAGCGTCCCCTCCCAGGGCCGTGGCCGTGCTCTGTCACCTGTGGCGTGATGCCGCACCCTGCCCTCTGCCCCGCCCCTGCAGGAGTCCTGCAGGATGGAGGCCTGTTTACCTTGTTGGAAACCAAACACTGACCTCATGGTGGCTCCGCTCTCCTGACCTTTGGGTCGGTTCTGCTTCGGATCTTTCTTAAAGTGACACAGCTCACGGCAGGTGCTGGGCTTGCTGCCTCCACGAGCCATGGCCACCTGTGCCCACCCACGGGTGCCGCCCATGCCGCGAGGCTCCTCAGAGCTGTCGCAACTCCCCTGAGGTCAGGGCCACACAGCAAGGACTTGAGCCCAGCCCCCAGCACAGGGACGTGACTGTTCTGCTTACCCCGGCTGGCCTCTGCCCTCCAGGACAGGAGCCCAAGCCTAGAAGCTTCCCAGACCCAGCGGGTGAGTGGTCTCCTGTTTTGGGGGTCCTCAGTGGAAAGCTTGGCTCTGTCCCCGCACCGGGCGGGGCTGCGTGTAGCTGCAGGAGATTGTGGGTGGCCTGGAGTCTCGGTCCCTGCCCTCTGCCCATGATTGCAGCTTGCAGGAGCTTGTGCAGCGCGGAGGGCTCCCTTATCAGAACCGTCTGGGGTGCAGGGCCACGCGCCCTCAGGCAGGGCCATGCCTGCAGGTGGCTCGGGGCTGGGGAGGCCAGGCCCCTGGGTGCTCAGGGGGGCAGTGGTGTGGACAGCGGAGCTGACCCTCAGCCGGTGCGGGTGGGCAGGGTGGGTCCACAGCAGCCCGGGCTCTGTCTCCTATCCCGGGGCCCAGGGCTGCGAGTGGACGGGACGGTCATCCCTCTGCGTCTGTGTCTGCTGACCTCCGCCAGGGGATGGGCCAGGGCGCAGTTTCTGCTCCCATGGGTAGACCTGCCCGCATCTGGGGCCACGCCCTGCCCCTGCCCCTGCCCCCCCCAGCTGCCCAGACGGCCTGGGCAGCTGTGAAGGCCACCTTTCTTCTTCGTCTTCTTCCTCCTCCTCTTCTCCTTTTCCTTCTCCTCCCTTCCCCCTCCCCCTCTCTCTTCCCCCTCCCTCTCCCCCCTTCTCCTCCTCCTCCTTTTTTTTGGTGATACTGGGGATTAAACCCAGACCCTTTGTATTGAGCTATATCCCCTCACTCTTTTGAGACAAAAGTCTCACTAAATTGCTCAGGCTGGGCTCACACATGGGCTGCTCCCGCCTCAGCCCCCTGTGCTGGGATTGCAGGGGAAGGTTCCCCCTCCGACGCATCGGATTGAGGCTCCCTGCTTCCTCTGAAGAGCGGCCCTGGGAAGGAGGCCGTCCCTGACAGCGAGGCCCAGGCGCAGTGGAAGTGGCTCAGGTGTCCCGGGGGAAATGGACACCCTGCGGGGTGTGAACCTGGGCTGGTGCTGGTGGGGACGTGGGGAGGACCTGGGAGAGGCTCCTGAGCCCCCGCCCCTCTCCTGGCCCGAGGGGTTACACGGTTGTCAGGCCTCCCTCTAGCAGTGCTGTGAAGGGTGTTGTCCTTCCCAGAGGAGGATGCTGAGGTCTGGAGAGGCTTAGTCACAGGAACAAGGTCACACAGCTGTGAAGCAGGGTGACACCTTCCGTGCCCGTCCCTCACCTCCTGCTCGGCCTGCAGGAACCCGAGTCCCTCTCCCTCGAGGTTCACCCCCCAGGCCGTGCCTGGTGGCCTGTGATGATGAAGTCCCTGACCAGAAGGACCCTCTGGCTGAGCCCTCTTTCGGTCGCCCTCAGATGGCCCAGTGCCACGAGCTGAGCAGGAAGCCAGGGTTTCCTGAGCGCTGCCTGAGGCTGGCAGCTTGACCTTGGCGTCATCGGGGGCAGAACTGGTCCAAAGGGCAGCGGCTCCAGCTGCGTGTCTGCAGTGGCCGCTGGGCTGCGCGTCACTGGGTGGGTGAGGGGCAGTGCAGGCCGGGCTGGGACAGGCGGACGCTGGGCTGCCACACCCCGGGGACCCCTGCCCGAAGGCTGTGTGGGCGTGCATCCTTGCGGGGAGTTGGGGAGCCCGGCAGGTCTCACTGTACCCGGGCACCCCGAGCCTGGGTGGACGCTCTGGCCCAGACCTCCGGGCACCTTCGTGTCCAGCGCTGTTCCCTTCCCGAGGGACCTGGCCCTGACTCCGTCCCGGAACCTCACCAGAGCCCGTCCCCGTGACTCCCATGGGGACCCTGGTGAGCCCAGGCCCTGCCTGCCTCCTTGCCAGCAGGGACGATGGGCCACGGGGCTGAGGGCCTGGGGCTATGGTCCACCCGCCCTGGCCTCCCACCTGGAGCCTCAGCTTCCCGTTTGCTGCCGCTTGCAGCTGTCAGACCAGAGCTGCAGCGGCCTTGGGCCAAGGACGTCATCCGTGGCCCTCTAGACGCTGTTCGTGGCCTCCGTGGCTTCTGGCCCTCGTGTGCGTGCCGTGCCCAGGTTGTTTCCGGCCTGGCTCCCTCCTTTCTTCTCTCCTGGCTCCTGTGTTTGGGGCCGGGTGTAGCCTGGGCAGCCTCTCCCGCCCCTTTTCCCGGACCCACGACTCTTGAGAGCCCAGAGGCTGAGCTGGGGTGGGGGCGGTTCGGCTGCCCCCCACACTTGCTCCCCTGCCCAGCATCGCTGCGTGGCCTTGCCGGACCCGGGAGTGCAGGCTGCGGCTGGGCTGGGGTCGGCTCTGGTGTCTGTCTGGCCCCAGGGTGGGAGCATCCCCTCTGCCTTTCAGGGAGAGGGCCCGGGTGTATCCTGCCCGCATCAGGACCATGGCCAGTGTGGTGGCCCCAGGACTCCTTGCTGGGCAAAGACCTCAGCATTGAAGTGGAGAGGGGGACGTCGGCTTTGCAGAATGACACGTGCCTCGGGGAGCCCGGGTGACGCTGCTCGTGTGGGTCCTTCCTCCTGAGGTGGGACACGGCGCCAGCCTGTGCCAGGCCTGCCCGTTAGGTGGCGTGGGGACCAAGGTACAGTGGGGAGGGGACTGGTGGCCCAGCTCGGAGGTGAGGGCACCGTGCGCGGCCGTGAGGGGACCCGGGGTGCTGGCAGCTGGAGCCGGAGCCGGGGCCTGGGGAGGACCGCGGTTCTGGGGGGCGGGTCCCTGGTCTGCAGGCTCCAGGCCCGGTGCCTCTGAGTCCTCACAGCTGCCTGCCTGCCACACCCGGTGCTGTTTCTCTTGTAAATGAAACTGAGGCTCCAAGCGTGCGGCAGGTGACCTAGAGTCACACGGCTGTGACCCTGTCCCTGTGTTCATCTCCAGTGGCTGCCGTCACAAATGTCTGGGGCCTTGGTGGCCCACACGATGTAAGTGTTTTATCCTTCAGCTCTGGGGACCACAGGGGCAAAAAGCCTTGCTGCCTTCCCTTCTGGAGCTAAGCGCCCCTCCTGTGTGTTCCCTCCTCGCCCTGCAGGCCTGCACGGGGAGCGATTGTCACCTTCACCGTCCTCCAGGGTCACGGCGCGTCTGACCTCAACCCGGAAAAGCTCTATGCTTGTTTTTTTGAGACAGGGTCTCACTCTGCAGTTGAGGCTGGCTTTGAGCTCACTTTGTAACCCAGGCTGGTTTTGAATTTGCAACGATCCTCCTGCCTCAGCCTCCCAAATGCTGGGATTACAGGCGTGCGCCACCACACCCAGCTAAAGCTGTTCGTTTTAAGAATCTCCCTCAGCGGGGCTGCCCATTCTGCGCCCCTGCCCTTGATCTCATCAGCAGAGTCCCTTTTGTCCCTCCGGGGGACACTCAATAGACTCAAGAATCAGGCTGGGCCTTTGGGAGGACAATGTGATTCCCCTGACTACAGACTTAACCAGAACAAGGTGCTCGTGCTGTTGTGGGGGAAACTGAGGCTTGGGCTGGCATGGAGGGTGCTGGCAGACTGGAGCTCCTGGGCAGGAGCCCAGCCCCTGTGGTGCTCGCGGCCTCTCCCCTTGCGGCGAGCCCTGGGGTGGGGCAGCCTGTCCTTTGACCTCGCTGGAGAGTACGCCCTGCCCGGGAGCTCCGCCTGAGCTTTGGGCCAGCACCGCCCGCTTTGTTCTCACCCGAAGGAGGACACCCGGTTTGTCGTCCCCACGCTGTGTCACTCTCCGCCAGGCTGGTCCTCGCCACCCTGCCTAATTGCAGGGACGCCGTCCTGCGGCAGACTGAGTGGAGTCCCTGCTGTGACCTCTGCGTACCACAGCCTCCCCCTCTGGGGCTTCACCAGAGTCACAGCAGGTGGGGGCAGAGTGGGGACCCGCCATGGTCCCTGCTGCTGGCGGGTGCTTCCCGTCTCCCAGGACCCCTCTCCTGAGGGCTCAGCACCTGCTGCTGTTCGGTGGCGCTGAGCTGCTCCCTCGGGGGCAGGCGGCACCAGCCGAGGCCACTGCGGGGGCGTCTGTTTTCTTGAGCAGCCTGGGACTCAGACCCTGGGAGGCGGAGGTGGCGTTGGGCACCAGGAGTTCTGGGAGGTCTTGGGCTGCTTTTTATCACCAAATATGCGAGAAGCGGTAACCTTGGGGAGTAATGAGAAGACAGGGTAGTGCCCAGCCCCCTTTATCAGACCATCAGCAGTAACACGTTAGCGCGGCTCCTTTCCCCTGGTGGAAGGGGGTGCTGAGGGGTGCTGCCCACACTGCCGCCCCCTCCGGGAGCCCGGCTGGGTGACGGTCCTGCTCGGTGTGCCAGTGCTCGCTGTCCCCAGGCAGGCGTCTGTGACTGTGCAGGAGGACCGGGCGCACTTTCCAGCTTCCTGTTGATGGCGTCCCCCGTCCTTGGGGCACTTGCTCCCCTCCCCCGTGTTTCCCAGACACGTCCCGTGCACACGGGTCACCTCGGCTTCTTGTGTTTCATCTCAGTGTAGCGTTTCACCGATGTGGCTGGTCCCCCGTGGAAGACGTCCAGGCCTTTGCGGCCACGGCCGGGGGTGCACACGCCCAGCCCTGTCCACATGGGCACCTGGGCTGCAGGATCCCGCAGCGCCTTCCGGTCCCTCTCCAGCCGCCCCGAGGCCCCCAGGGCTGAAGTGTCGCCTCACCTCCTGCCATAGTCCATGTGTCCTCCCCAAGGCACGTGGCCGGCAGCTCGTCACCTGCACGGAGGCCACTGGGTTCCTCTCTGGTGCCTCCCCTCCGCCTGTGCATCCGTGTGGATGTGCAGGGGATTCGCGTGTCCCATCGCTTTGTCCCTTCTGGGACAGGCCCGGCACATGGCTTCCCCCATAGCCATTCGTCTTTCTAATGGCCCACTTGGCTGTTGTCGGGCAGGGGTGGGTTTTTCTTTGATTTAATTTTTCAGGCATTTTTTTTCTTTCTTTTTAAAGGCAGATTCTTCATATTTGTACATTTGGGTTGGACAGTTCCTCTGGTTTTTTTTTCTTGATTAAAAAAATCCTTTCCTACCTGAAAGTTCAAGTTACAAAAACAAAACCAAAAAAAAAGCCCTGAAAAACAACAGCTTCATTGAGATACAGTTCACATGCTACCCTGAAGGAATAAGTGTGTCTGTGTAGCTATATCTGTATCTGTACGGGCCTGTGTACAGTGATCTCTCCCTGTCTGCCTACCTGTGGACGCACAGACGTGAAAATACTCAGGGCAGTGGTTTTTATTCCGGTCACTGAGCTGTGCCGGCATCCCTGCTGTCTAACTCCACGTCACCCCCGTCACCCTGGAAGGAAACCCTCGCGGTTGTCGGCACTCTGTCCCCTCCCCGTCCCCCCAGGACACCACCCATCTCCCTGTACTCTGGGCAGTTCATGGGAATGGAGTCGCACAATGTGTGGCCTTTGACACCGGGATTCCTTTCTGTGGCCTAAAGTCACCAAGGCTTTGTTCACGATGTCACACATATCATAAAAGCCCACTAGTTTTTTTTTTTTTTGTTGTTGTTGTTTTTGTTTTTTGGTGGCACTGGGGGCCAAAGCTATGTAGGGGTGCTCTGCCCCTGAGCCACAACCTCTGACCCTTTTATTTTTTATTTTGAGACAAGGTCTCACTTTGTCCCTCAGGCTGGGCTTGAACTCACAGCGATCCTCCTACCTCAGCCTTCTAAGGTGCTAAGATTGTCTTAAAGGTTTTTTTGAGGTCTTTTTGAGACAGAGTTTCACTACGTAGTTCAGGCTGGCCTTGAACTCGCTTTGTAGGCCAAGCTGCCCTTGAACCTGCAGCAGTCCTCCTGCCTCAACCTCCCCAAGTGCTGGGATTACAGGCGTGCGCCACCACATCTAGCCTTTAAAGTTGTTTTTTGTACAGAATTTTCCTGCCTTCCCGGAAGTGCTTTCTGTGTGGGGTGTGAGGTTGGGATCCAGTTCTGCTCTTTTCTGCTTAGACACCGGTTGCTGTGCTGGTCCTTTCCCTGTAGGCGCAGAGTACCACCGCCTATACCCCAGGTGTGCTCTGGCCGCCCCCCCACCGCGTGGCTTTGCCGTCTCGGCCTGGAATCCCCACACAGCTCCGGGGAGCTCTTGCACCCCAGGATCCTGCTGCCTGGCTTAGAGGAATTGCCCCCGTTTTCAGTGTGTCAGAGGCGCTCCAGACGTTTCGCCGTCGAGCATGTCCCGATGTTTCGCAGGCGTGGGAAGGGCCGCCCGAGCCCCTCCCCTGTTCTGCTTGGGGTCCTGATCCCCAGCACTGGGCTGGGGTGCACTTCTGGCCTCGCCTCCTGCTGCTGTGACAGCCAGCCGCCCTCGACCGTCCTTTTCCTGAGTGTGCACCGCGGGTCACAGCTCCGCCTGTGCGTGCAGCCACGCGTCCCCTGGTGTCCCACCCCGCCCGCACCTCCCGCTCCTGGACCCCGGGCCCTGGAAGGCAGGACGGTAGGGCCATTCACAGTGTGCCTGGCGCATGGCAGGGCCTTGGTTGGTGTCCAGCAGTGGCAGCATTCCTGTGGCCTCCCCTTATGTTGCGAGGGGGCTGTGTCCATCCGCTGCCTCCCTGGACTCAGGGAATGGCATTTGCAGCCTTTGGGCCTTGCCATTAGCCTTGCCCGCTGTTGTGCTGTGGCTTCGCCTGTGGCTGCTGTGGGGCTCAGTGCCACCGTGGGGTTGACCAGGAGGCTGGGCCGAGAGGCGGGGAGGAGCTGACAGTGTTCACGCGGTGCGGGTGCGAGGCCCCACCCAGGGCCGTGTTAGACTTGCCCAGGGAGCCTTTAAGATGTCCCTGATGCCGCCCCTCCCCGGAGAGTCCAGAGTGATCGGTTTCTGGAAGAAAAACAGATTTTCAGAGCTTCTCGAAGGGCTGGGTGCACATGCAGGTGGGTGCCACGTGGGTAGGCATCCCCGCCGGTGTGGCCAGCTCCTGTCTGTGTGCTGAAGTGGGCTGGGCAGTGTGTGTGACGGGTGCACTGCCCGCCTTGCAGGTCACGGGTGGCGCTGTCACCTGCGTGCAGACGCGGACACCGAGGGCAGGAGTGGACTCTTGTCTCCTGTGCCTCCTGCGTAGTGGTGGTCACATGGTTTTCATTTGGTTTGTTGGGCTTCCCGAGCGGAGGTGGAGGAGGACGCTGTGGCCTTTGGCCTGGCGACACAGGACCAACCACCTGTCCCCGAACCCGACAGCATTCTGGATGAACTGGGCGGGGCGGGGCTTCCACCTGGCCGCTTGCTCCCGAGTTCACCTTTGCTGCGAAGCCTCACTGCCCGCTGGTCGTGGAATTGAACTTGGGTCCCCCAGGGGCTTTTTGGTCCCCAAAGCTGGAGACAGGCCGGCTGGCGTGGGGGAGTCACAGGCCTGGAGCAGAGCAGTGCTGGGCACCCAGGGGACAGACGACAGCGGAAGACAGGACGTGCTCCTCGGGAAGGGCTGAGTGGCTGCCTCGTGGGTGTCTCCTTCCCAAATCCGCCGACGCCCAGCGGGGCCGTGGAGGCCAAGGGAGAGGCCCGGGCCCGGCCCACCGCTCTGTTGGCCCTTCCACCCCTGGGACCACCGCCCGAGGCCACAGTGCACGGTTGGTGACAGGCAAGAGGACAGAGTTGAGAGAAGTTGGCGTCTCCCTGAGTCCCAGACCCCGCAGAAAGTGGCAAGGGTGGGGCAAGTGTGATACAGGACCTTGCGGAAGTGGAGGACAGGTGTGGCGGGGACCCGGCATGGGCAGCAGCTGGAGAATGAGCCCGTGGGTCCCGCTTTGTCACTGCGGCCCCAGCCTCAGTTACCACAGTGGTGGGAAAGTCACACTCCCCCGGAGCTCAGCACCACCTCACGGCCCCTGCGCCCCGCCTGGGAGCAGTTCTGGTGGCCTCCCCAGGGGGCTGTGCCCCAGCACCTGCCACCCACCCGGAGCCGCTGAGCAGGTGGCCCCCAGGGCAGCGCTGCCCGTTCTTGGCTTCTTCCCTCCCCACCTGCTGCTCTGCTCCCTGGCTGGGCCTGGGCACCCTGGGTCCACTGCAAAGGCCTGGACCTCATTGCTGTCCCAGGTCAGCCACGTGACCAGCCAGGCCCAGCGGGCTAGGGGGCGTGGCTCACAGGGCCTGTGCCCGGTTCCTAGTTCCTGTGGTTGGGATGTATCAAAGCCTGAAGAGGAAGCTGGGGTGACATCACCTTGCCAGGCAGGAAGCTGGGCCAGGAGGGGCGACGTGGTCGGCTCTCATGGGGTCTCACCACTTCTGCGAAGGCGGGTTGGCCTGGTGGTCACCAGCAGGACCTCATGCAGGGTCCTTGGATGGGGCCGGAGCAGTGCTGGTGGGGAGGGACCTGGCAGGGAACTGGGGACCCTCCTCCCCAGGCATGGTGAAGTTCCTGGAAGTGAGACAAACAGAAGCTGGATGGGTCCTGGGGAGGGCGGTGTCTGAGGGGACGCCTTGGCCAGCTCAGGCCTGAGTCCCTCCCGTGGTCACCTGCGCCAGCAGCCGGGCCAGGCGGTACTGCTTCCCGCCCTCATGGCTGCAACTCTCATTACTGCCAGCCCTGGGATTAATTTAATTACATGCTCATCGCCGGCAGCTGGGAGTCGCCTGGTGAGGTCACAGTCCTGAGGCCACGGGGGAAGGATGGTCCTCAGGGAGCCAGGCTTCCTTGGGGCCCTCGGACCCCCGGGAGGGTCCCCTCTCTGTCATCGTCCCTCGCTGCTCCTGCTCTGCTGGCTCCGGCATTGTGAAGAGCCCGGTTTGGGTGGGGACGGGGTCGGTCGTGAAGGCTGTCAGAGCTCAGTGACCACAGCGCGGGGGGTGGGGCAGGAAAGGGGCAGGCGCTGCCGTGTCGTCCATTGTCGTAGTTTACTAAGGGAAGAAATAGGTTACTTGGAAGTGACAAGAAAGGATGGGAAGGAAAACAGAAATCTCTCGTTCCCTCAGGGGGAGCAATCCTATTTCCACGTACAGTTTTTCCTAAATTTATTTCACTGCGTAGATATTTTTAAACGTAGCAGCCGTTAGGCAAATCATCGTGGGTCCAGTCCTTCCCACTGGCATTTGGAGTGTTTCTCAGTATTGTTCAGGACAGAAACTCGTCCTAAACATCGTTCCCATAATGACAGGGTAGGACGCGCAGTGATTGAGGGACACATTGTCGTTTCCAGTTTTGGCCTCGTGACTTTGCCTGCAGTCTTCATAATTAGAATTAATTTCTCAGGGTAGATTCCATTAGAATGACTACATGGTTGGAAATACTTTTGAGGCTGTTATTATTATTATTTGTTGAAATAAAAAGCTCAGCAAACCCTCGTGGCCTGATGTGTATCTCGTTCCCTGCAGTGGTGGGGCAGGGACAGGGTGACCCTGAGCAAATGGTTTCTTGGGGACAGAACCTGGGTCTGGACCTTGGTTGTGACCTGTGGTCATTGCTTGTATCGGGCTGGTCGTGGGTGCTGGGTGCTGAGTGATCTGTGAATAGCACACCTGTCCCTTTTCTTGGGGGCATCAGAGCCCCACTAGCCCCCCGCGTGCCCCAAGGGAGAGCCCACGTGGTTGGGTGGGTGTTGCGGTTTCCTTGTCTAACTCGGGGTCTTTGGAGTGCGCCTGGTCTGCTGCTGCCCAGGGGCCCCTGTGGGAAGGATGCAGGACATGCATCCCTGGGGATCCCAGTCCGCACCCCATCTCCCTTCCTAGGCTCAGAGGGGCCCAGTGCTCCCTGAACACTCAGCCTTTCCCCGCCAGGCCTGTCTGTGTATGGGGCGAGTGTGGCAGCCTTGTTGGCATGGAAAGACTGGGGGGGGTAAACTGAGGCAGGGCAGGGTCTGGGTGGACAGGCCACGGGTCAGCTTATTGCCCCACTTCCTGGGAACAGTCTGGGGTCGGTCGCCTCACCTGTGGGGCCCTTGCTTCCCTAGCTGGGCGTGGAGCTGGGAGTGGGGTGTGGGGTCCCCGCCTGAGCTGCCGGGTGCAGGCGCAGTGTCACCCCAAGTTGGCTGGGCCGGGCTCACTCCTGGGAGCCGCCCGCCTTGCTCTCTGAACCCCGCGTTCCTGAGCGATGACCGCGGAGGCAGCCACGGGAGGTCTGTTTCACAGCTCCCGCCCTGCAGCCTGCTCCCTGCAGGGCCGGACGGACACCCTGCTGGGCCCTGTGGCCTGGGCTGAGTGCAGGGGGCTCTCGAGGGTCCCCCATGTGTGCTTGGGGGAGAGGTGACCCACAGCAGTGGGCAAAGGACTCAGGCAATGGGCACTTGTGTGGGCAGGGTGCCTGTGAAGTCGCAGCCAGGGCCCAGTGGGGGAAAGTACCCACGCGTTCTCGCGACTTCTATCCTTACCAGCCCCCACGTCTGTCCCATGTTGGAGGCCGAGGCTGGGAGACCCGGCTGGGGGTGCAGTCACATCCAAGGACCCGAGGACACTGGCAGGCAGGGGGCATGGCCCTGCTGGGTCCTGCCGGGTTGGAGGGGTTCCTCATTGGTGATCCTGGCTTATCCCCAGTAGCACCCAAGCCCCCTGCCCACCTGGGAATGGTAGAAGCCCAAGGGGTCTGTACCCCAGCCCCCTGCGGTGACATCTGGTGCCTCTGAGGTCAGGGGTGGTGACCCTGCTTGCTGTGGGTGCGGCGTGTAGAGGATGGGGGTGCAGAGCCGTGGAGGTGGGCGGGTCCCAGCTGGCAAGAGGTGTGACCGTCTGTCCTTCACTGGTGGCCCTGTGGCCACCCAGTGCGGTACCTGTGATGCCTGGCTCTCAGCGGGGCTTGGGACGGGGCGCTTGTCCCTTCCCTGCCCGAGTTCCCTGCCCCCTCCCGTCCCCAGCAGGTCCCCGTGTCCCTCCTGGGCTGCAGCTCATTGCCCACCCTGTCCAGTGGGGAAAGGGGCCCGGGGCTGTGGTGTGGCCTAGGGTGGGGCGGGGGGTCAGGTTTCTCCTGCTTTTCTGACACAATTGTAAGTGGGGTCCATGAGGTGCACTTGTCCCCCTTCCAAGGTATCCGTCTGGCCTGAGGCTGGGGCCATGCCGTGGGAAGCCCCACTGGTGTCTTGCGGGCCGTGGCCACCTGGTTGCTTGCAGCAGTGAAGCTCCAGGTGTGGAGGCTCCTGGGGTGTAACCGGCTCCTCCGAGAACAGGGCAGGTGGAAGCGGCTGCTCCGGGTGCTGCCTGTGCAGCTCAGGCCTCAGTTTCCCTACGGCCTAGCAGAGGGGCTGGGGGGCTCCGGCCCCGGGGTGGGCTGGCCCTGGCTGTGGGTGTCGAGCAAACCTGGTGGCTTGCAGCATCGCTTGTGGGAGGAATCACCCCAGGACGGGCGTGCAAGGGGCCCCCCGGAGGCCTGCTGCCACGAGGGTGTCAGGGTGGCCTGGGTTCGGCGTTGGGAAGGCGTCCGCGCTGGCTGACGTGTCCCCTGCTCCCTCTGTCCCTGCAGATCCCTCGTGCACCTACGCCAGGCAGCTGGAGACCAAGGTGAAGCTGCTGGAGGGTGACAAGCTCCTCCCACAGGTAGGCGGCCTGCAGGGTGGGGTGGGTGCCTGGGGTCCCCCTGCCCAGCCCGCCCCACCAGTGCCTCCTGGGAAGCGAGGTCACAGCCTAATCCCTGCTGTAATCCGGACTGTCCCGGCAGCCTGCAGATCTGTGCGGCTGGCACAGGGCCCAGGCCGGAGCACGGCACAGGGCTGGCGATGAGACCGTCCGCGGTGTGGCTCCGGCTGGTGGGCAGACCCACCCAGAACCGCCTCCCTTGCCTCGCTGGGCTTGCTGGCTGGTTCCCCTCTGGGTTGGGGTCCCTCCTCCCCCTGGGCCTGGGCCTGCACCCCAGGCACTGGGGCTGCGAGGCCCAGGGGTGGGGGCCGTTGAGGGTCAGGGCAGGCTGTCTGGTGTGAAGGCACTGGGTCTTTGCGGACTGTGGCCGGAACTTGTGGGGGACAAGGAGCCTTCCCTGGTGCAGGTGGGGTTGTGTGGGGGCTGGGGTGCCGCCTGGGCCCAGCCAGCCTGGCAGTGTCCCCCCAGCCTCTGTGCCCCTCGTCCCCACCCCCAGCTTAATCTCAGCCCCCCTCCCTTGCTGGCCTCTAAGCGGCTGCCCCGGATGCCCAAAGCGTTTCTCTGGGAACCGACTTCAGGGATAGCTCGGATGCCTGGCGCTGTTGCCGGGTGACCAGCTGGGCTTGGTGCCCACTGCCTGGCTCTGGGGCTGCTGGTGGCTGCGGCCTGGGGCTGTCATCCCCACGGCCTGTCCCGCAGGAGCAGCGTGGACGGTTCCCACAGCCGGCAGGCATTAACTCCCTGGCTTACTGCACCCTCGGGTGCCGCACAGTGCCCCGAGTCCCGAGGGCGGTTTTAGTTCTGTGTTGGTCGAAGGTGCCGAAAGGTGCTGGGCTCTGCCCACAGGACAGCGGCTCCAGGGCTGGGCCTCGCCTGCTGCAGGGTGCCCCCAGGCCCTCACACCCTGTGTGGCGCCATCTGCGCATGGTTGCTGGGGAGGGCGATGGGTTCAGAGGTCAGGCAGAAGCACAGCCGGGATTCCGGGGGCTGGGACCTCTGCTTAGGAGCCGGTCTCCGTGCAGGACGGGCCCCTGTGCTGAAGGAGGGCCGGGACCCGTGCCGATGGCCTGCGCGTCTGCCCCGGTCCGGCCCTTGCCCGTTTCTGAGTCCCCAGTTCAGGCCGCTCCTGGTACGGTGTCTTCTATGAGAAGCAGCACCACGTTCCGAGTGGGGACCTGCTGGTGGCCCTGTTTCCACGGGGACAGGAGTGTCCTGACCCCTTTGTGCGCACTTTCCTGGGCCCCGGACCCCCTGGGAACCTCCGCTCCAGCTCCAAGTGTCAGGCCTGGGGAACCGCAGCCCCTCCTCCTTGGTTTCTGGGTTGCCCCCCACCTTGCAGGAGCCTCCTGCCCTTGGCGTCCGTACGCAGAGTGGGAGGTGGATGGGGCCTGAGCCTGAGGCCTGTGCAGGGCTGGCTGTTCCCAGGGGCAGGGGTGGGTTCAGCCTCCTGAAGTCTGGGAGATGCCAGCCCTCGGCTGGACCCGAGCTGGCTGGCTGCTGGTGGTCACATGGGATTCAAGGACAGGAGCCAGCTTCCCCCAGCGTGCAGTTAGGATGAGGGCCAGGGCTAGGGCAGGGCAACTTGGATCACCCCGTGCAGAGGCGCGAGATGCCCGACCGAAGGCACGTGTGTGCTGTGGGCAAGGGCACGGCCACTGCCCGAGGCAGGGGTCTTCCTGGCCAGGATCTCCACCCAGCAAATGTCTGGGCCACTTCTGGCATCCTGAAACGGGCCTCAGCCTTCCTGCTCTGTCCCTGAGCTGTAGTGGAGGTGGCCCCGACCTGCTGTCAACGTAGGTGCAGAGAAGTAGTGGCATACACTGAGCCGACGAATGCCAGGGTCACGGGCAAACCTCCAGGAGGGCGACCTCGAGGGTGTGTGTGGGCTGCTGCGTGGGGGAGAAAGACAGAGAGGCAGGGTGAGGATTGGGTCATGGGATGCCCCCCTTGCCAGGCTTTGGATTTAGCTTTATGAGGCCCCCACAGCCACTTCTCGAGGCCTCTGTTTCCTGATCTGTAAAATGGGCACTCGGTTACTCTGTGCAGCTGACCACTGTGCATGACATTTCCTGTGTGTGTGGCGCCAGGGGTGCAGGGGTGACCAGGAGGGGCCTGCCTTGAGGGACAGCAGGAGGATGGGGCCATGCAGCCTCCTCCCTGTGCCCAGGTTCAGCCAGGCCTGCAGCCCGAGGTGCCCCTGACCACCTCACCCTTACCGGGAATAGGGCAGCCGGAGCTCCGCTGGGCGGCAGGGGTGCCGTCTTTGGAGGTGTCATTGCGTGGTCGGATGACCATGTTTGGGAATCTTGGAGAACGAGATGTGGCCTCAGCCTTTTGGCATGTAAGATTTTATGATTCTGGCATTTAAATCTCGTCAGTGAGATCAAATAGTGCAGAAAACCCCAGCTCCCTAGCGCACAGGGGATCGGCTTGGGAGGGCAAACCAGACCCAGGCCAGCGTCCCGCGCGAGCCCTGAGCGGGTGTGGCCTTGGGCTTTGGGTGCACGGCCAGGAGCCCGTCCCTCCCCCGTGGCCTCTATTTAACTCTCAAATAACTTTAATTAAAAACGTGCCAGAGTGTTCACAGGCTGAATTACTGTACTGCAGTTCGTATTTTCTTTCTCGCATCGGCTTTAAAATTTCACCAACACAGCTGCTCCCGCTGCGGTGACTGATCCGGAGGCTCTGCGCACGTCACTGTTTTCCCCGCGGAGTCTCCGCGCCCAGGCGCCCGCCCGGGGTGGGGGTGGGGGTGGCTGCAACAGACTTTGGGGGGGCTCGGGTTGACCCCCTGCTGGGCCGATCAATGTGGCCTCCCTGGCGTTGTGGAGACGCTGGCTCCTCCACCAAACAGGACCAAACAGGACGGGGCCTCGGGCAGGCTGGTGACTGACGAAGACCTGCCCCGGCCCCTGCTCCGTCCTGCCGGGTGACGCAGGGCCAGTGGGGAAACTGAGTCATGGAGGCAGGGCTCCCTGACACGGATGCTCCATTAGTTTGCTCTGGTTTCGCTCACTGGGAGGCGCAGATGACCATGGCTTCCCGTCCTGTGGGGTCGGAAACTGAAATCCAAGGTCGAGGCTTGGTGTCCCCTGCGGCCTCTGCCCTTGGCTGGCAGGCGCTGTCCTCCTTGTGTCCTTCCATCCGCCTCTTTGTCCTGGGTTCTCTTTTCCCGAGGACGCAGTCCCCCGGCATGAGAGCCCAGTCTGCTGACCTCACTTTGGTCACCGCTCTAAGGACCTGATCTCTGAACAGGTCACCTTCAGAGCTCCCAGGGCTTGGGGCTTCAGTGCACAGATTTTCGGGGGGCACAGCTGAGCCCCCAGCCGGGGTGGCGCGGGCCTGATGCTGAAGGGAAGTGGGTTTGGACGCTGGAGGACCCTGGTCCCAACAAGCCAGGAGGTCCTGGGCGGAGCTGGCCCACCGTGCACGTGCCTGGTCCTGGGGCCTGGGCTTTGCAGGGGCCGGGTGAATGCGCTTGGGGCCTGGCACCTCCCGCGTGAGCCTTGCCCCTTGGGTGAAGGAATGGGGGGCAGTGCTGACCCCCTAGTCATGGTCCCTGTGTCCCCGAGGAGGGCAGGACTCTTGTGGCTGCGGGTTGGTTCCCTGCCTGCTCCCAGCTAAGGGCCGGCGTGGCCGCCATGCCACATCCAGTGTCTCCCCCCAGTACCCCGGAGTCTGTCCCACCCTGCGGGGAGCCTCCTCTCCCCGGCCTCCGAGCAGGTGGGCCGTCTAGCACACGGGCAGTGCCACCCCTGTGGCCCAGCCCTGGGGGCTGAAGGGGCCTCCGTGGGGAGCCAGGCGTGGGGCAGGACAGGTGGCGCCAGCTGTGTGGCATTGGACAACTGGCCTAACCTCTCTGGGCCTCTGTTCTTCTGTGTGTGAAACAGGGCCGCGGATGGCCCCTGCCGCCTGTGCGGCTCAGAGCCTCCAGGGCGACTGGGAAAGCGCCAGGACCTGGGGTCCCTCACCTGTGTGAGCCGTCCGTCCCCCAGCCCCTTCCTGACCCCGTCACATGCACGCTCACCGCTCTGGGTGGCTGGGGGTCGCTCTGCGGGATCCAGCTACAGGGGCTCTGGAGTTTGCATTTCTGCTCCCTGTCCAGTGTCCCCCGGCCCGGCCCCTACTTCCCACACCAGGACAAAGTGGTGGCCCTGCAGGGGGACTGCGGCAGGAGGAGCCCGGGCCACTGTGGCGGGTGGGACCTGGCCGTGTGTTACTCTGTCACAGGCCACATGGCCCTGGGCGGCCCACACATCACATCTGACGTGGAATTGGGGGGACGAGGTTGCGGGGCTGGGAGCACCGCGCCGGCTGTGCAGAAGTGACGGTCTCCGCAGCCGTGCGTGCGGTCTCCCCGCCTTTGCTCCTCTCGGTCCACACGAGAGCTCCCTGGAGACTGAAGGCAAAGTAAAGATCGAATCCGGCTGCAGGTCGCTCTCGTGCGGGCCCTCGCAGGTCACGGCACCCCAAGGACAGCGGGGGCCGGTGTGAGATCCGGAGTGGCTCTAGTCCGGCGCCGCCTGCAGGCCCCTCAGGAGGACTGCTTTGCCCCGAGGGCTGCTGGGGCCCTGAGCTTCGGCGGGGCTGTCAAGGGGTGGGCACCCCAGGGGCCTGGCGGGTCTCAGGTACTCAGCTTGTCCCTGTTGGATCTTGGGGACCCCCTGGCCTGGCCCCCTGGCCCCTGCGGGCTGATAGGTGTCGGGGAAGGGCGGGGCAGAGGTGCGGGGCGAGGTCGGGGTTGCCGGTGACTCCGTTCTCTTCCCTTCCAGCTGCCGCGCCCCTATGGCCGCCCGAGAAGCTGGCTGCAGGTAGAGCTGCGGTGGGAGAGGGGTTTGCGGTGCTGCCCGCGTGCTGTGTGCTGTGTCTGCCGTGTCCTTGTCCGCAGCTGCGCTGGTCCCCGCTCGGGGTTGCCCTCGGGACCTGCCCTCTCCGGGGACTGCCAGGCGCCCGGCCTCCCGTGGGCTCCCCAACCTGGGCGGTCAGCGGTGCTGGGAAACGTGCGGGGCTGGGTTGGGGTGGGGATGGGGGGGTCTAGGGCTGCGCCCGCCCGGCCCGGAGGTCCTGGGCGCAGTCTCCGGGGCCGCGGTGCAGCTGGGCACAGGGCGGGGGCTTCCGCACGGGCTGCGCCCTGAGGGCCTGCGGCAGTGACCCTGGACACCTCGGGCGGCTCCTGTCTGCCCCCTGGAGGGCGGGGCCAGCTCAGCCTGCACTGTGCCCAGCTCTGAGGCCCAGTGGGATGTGCGGTGGGCCCTTCGGGACTCCCGGCTGCCCGCAGGCCTCCAGTGGCTTCTGCTTTGTCCCCTTCTCCTGAGATCGCCCATCCGGGGTAGCCGCCCCTTGGCCATACCTTCCTGGGGCCTGCACTTCAGCCCTGGGGGCCAGGTGAGGGTGTGGCTCTGGCTGTGGCTCTGGGCCCTGGCCACGCCTGGCCTCCGCGCTGAGCCTTGCTCTGCAGTGCCACACAGTGCCGAGGGCCTGTGCACCCCCGGGCGCCCCACGCCCCACAGGAAGTCCTGCCATCCCATGCCACCGGGGCCTGTGGCCGAGGGCTGCGTCCAGTCACTGTGTTGGCCTTGCTGGTGGGTCCTGTCCTGGTCACACTGCCCAGGCAGCCTGGGACGAGCCGCCCTCTGTGGCCGGGCTTCCCAGGGGGACACTGGGCTGTCCCAGGACCCAGCTTCCGCCACCACGCATCACCCTGGCCTTGCTGTCAGGTGTCGGCCATGCCTGTTCACAGGGCTCTGGGCACTGCCCGCAGCCCGCTGAACACAGAGTGGGGGTGAGCCCCCGAGGGGTCCCCACCCAGCTGCCAGCCTGCACCCCTCCCGACAGGGAGCCCGGTGACAGGGCTGGGCAGGTTGGCGGTCTGCTTCGGCCCTTTTCTGTCCAAGCACCCCATTTTGGTGCTCGTGAGGGTGTACCCCAGGGTTGCCCCTGTGAGCCCTGACACTCTGGTACCAGACTTCGCTGGGAATGAGCAGCAGGGCTGTGGGGCAGCTCCTCCTCGGGCAGCATCACCAAGGCCCAGAGAGGGTCGGGAGTAGCTGGAGGCCACACAGCGAGTCCACACCAGGCCGAGAGCTGGAGGGGAGGCCGAACTCTCCGGGTGAAGCCCTGGGCGGCCTCGTGGTGGCCCCGCAGCCCCGGGTCTCTTCCCTCTTGGTCCAGCCCTGGAAGTGGGCGCCTGGGCCCAGGTGAGCTTGTGCGGCCGGACAGGTTGGAGGGCGATGTCGGCTCCCGCCGCCCCTCCGAGAGGCCACCCTGGGGGACACACGCGAAGCAGCAGGGCTGTGACTTGAATCGGGGTGAGGTAGCAGCTCCTCATTTGCTGTGCCATTGCGCACACTGCCGCTTAGTGGGAGATGGTGGGTTTCTCCCGTCAGGCGCCGGGCGCGCTAATCAAATTCTGTGGACCTGAAAATCTGCAAATCGTCCTGGATGCTGCCCAAGGCAAGGGGTGGGAGTTGTGTGAGGGCGGCGACGGGAGACCAGCCAGCAATCTCCCTGTCGGCTTACAGCCGCCCAGGGGGCCCCTCAGTCCCTTCCTCCCTCCCTTCCTTTTCAAGGCAGGGCTTTACTATGTGGCTTGGGCTGGCCTTGAACTCATGGAGATCCTCCTGCCTCAGCCTCCCAAGTTCTGGGATTATTGATGTGTGCTATTACACTCAACTTGGACACTTCCTTTATGACTGTCCCACAACCCCGTTTTGTTTTCTTTTTTTAATCTTTGAGCAGAGTTGGGTGGGGGACACCCCAGGGAGCCCAGGTGGCTGTGCTGGGGTCGCTGCTGGTGGGGTGAGTGGGTGCTGGCTCAGGCGGGGCAGGCGCTGTGCTGTTGTTGGTTCCTGGTGGGAGGGGCCCGTGTGCTCCGAATCAAGGGTGATTTTGTGGACTTTGTTGTGGTCGTTGCCCAGGCTGGTCCTGAACTCCTGGGCCCAAGTGCTCCTCCTGCCTCAGCCTCCTGAGTAGCTGGGACTGCAGGCGTGTGCCATTGTGCGCAGTGCGGTTCCAGGCCTCTGTGGACCCAGGCAGGGTCACCGTCAAGGGCGCGGCAGTCCTGTTTGATGGCCAAAGCTGCGGGGGAGAGCCCCTGTGCCAGTGACGCTGCTGGGCCCTCTGAGGGCCACCACGTCCCTGGCGCTCGCCACTCTGTGACCTTGGGTCACACCCAGGTCCCTCTGAGGTCCTAGCTGGCCAACGCTTTCTCAGTTCCTTCAGAGTGGGAAAGTGTGGCCTCAGATCTTTGGGATGTGGGGGAAGGGTGACCCCGGCACCGACCCCGGCCCCAGCTTCTATCCACCCTTTGGGGACCCACTTTAGGCCCCTCCACTGGTCTGGCCTTCCTCCTGCCCTCTCCCTCGTGCTGGTTCTTCGGATTCTAGGGGCAACTGCTGGGGCAGGGGGCTCCCAAAGGCTCATGAGACAGCCCCAGGCCCCAGTGAAGGGCGCCAGCCTTCAAGGGACCCCAGCACAGGACCCAGTTGCAGTTACCTGGGCTGGGCCAGGACAGCCTGCTGGCCCAGTGGGCCTCAGTGGGCACCCTGGAGACTCTTGAGTGGGGAGCCCGTTCCAGGAGCCACTGGCGCGTGGAGAGGGCAGGCCCCTTGCGGCGAGGAGCATCTGGCACCGGCGTCCCCCAGCAGAGCCGCCCCGCCCCCTCCAACTCCTCTCTGCTTCCCCGGCAGGCGGGCTCAGGAGAGTTCCGGACGCTGCGGAAGGGGTTCTCGCCCTACCACTCGGAGTCCCAGCTGTCGTCCCTGCCGCCCTCCTACCAGGACTCCCTGCAGAACGTAAGTGTCGCCCCAATAGTGGGGACAGAGGCAGCTGAGACGTGCTGGTGACCTGTCCAGGGCCCACAGCTCTTGCCTCAATCTCCAGGTCTCGAGGACGGGGCGGAGCTTGGGCTGGGGGCCAGCAGAGGCCACTGGCCAAGCCTTGTGCGGGACCAGGACGTTGGGTGTGCAGGGCAGTGTCCGGGCCCAGGAACATCTCCCTGGCCACAGCCCCTGGCCTGTGTCCCTCCTCGGGCACAGGGTTACGAGGATGGCCGGCTGGCCTGGGAGCTGGGACTGGGCTTGGTCCCCTGGTTCATTACCAAGGGCAGAGGAGCCCCGTTCTGGGGAAGAGGCAGTGGCTCCTGGGAGCCAGGGCCCTGTGCGGTGGGCACCGAGCCGGGTCGCTTCCTGGGTGCAGACACAGCTGTCCTCTGTGCGACAGCAGAGGCCAGGTCCCCCGGCCCTTCTCATCCCCTTCTGCCCAGGGTGTGCTGGCCCTTTGGGGGGCCCTGTACCCCAACATCCGCCTTTGTGGAGTGACTCATGTCGCGCTTCTCCAGGAACGCGCTGTCGGTGTAGTGCAGGCAGCCGAGCCTGCCGACGACACATAATCCAAATATTTATCTGGCGGCCTGCAGCCCCGCACGCCTCTGACCATCTGTGACGAGTGCTCTGGGGGCCACGATGCCGCCCGGCGCCAGCTCCTCGGTCCCCTCTGCCTGATTGTGGAGGGGATCGGGGAGCCAGCAGTCACCGGGCGCTGTAAGCTCAGGCCTCCAGCGACCTGTGAACGGTGACGTGATGGTGGCAGCGGGCGGTCCCTGGGGCGGGCGTCCCACGCAAGGCCAGCACCGTGGGGGCCACCTTGGGTGCAGGGACCACGTGGGGTGCCGGCCCCAGCACCTGGGCAGGTGTCCCTTAGGCCACCGTGTGCTGGGGCGTGGCAGGGCCAGGCGTGCGAAGGTCCTGCACTGGTGACCCTGGGGGTGGGCGTGTCCCTTCCCTGTCCGTGGCTGACCCTGGAACCCAGGGTGGAGGTGGCTTTTGTCAGCCATCTGACAGGAGGGAAGCTGTTTGCCACACTTCTTTTTTCCAGTTGACTTTATTTTTGAGCATACAATTCAATGGTTCTTATTAAATTCAAAGTCATGCAATCGTAGAAATAGGGCATTTTAAGCTCTCCACACAAGAAACGCGGCACCCCTGACAGATCCTCCCAGCTCCCCTCCTCCCACACCTGGCCCTCACCTGTACGCTTTCTGTCTCTGATTTTGCCCGTTCTGGACTTTTTTTTTTTTTTTTTGCGACCTGAGCTTGCTATGTAGTGCAGGCTGGCTTTGAGTGTGTGGCAATCCTCCTGCCTCAGCCTCCTGAGTGCTGGGATTACAGGTGTGCATCGCCACGCCTGGCCACATCCTGGACCTTTCATAGATATGGACTCAGATGGCCTGTGGCCTCCCGTGTCTGGCTCCATGGTCAGGTCAGCCTGCATCAGCCCTCTTGGAGCTGCCTTCTGTCCTTCCCTGTGATGAGAGCTGTGGGTCCCCTTCTGCCGTGGGGCCGTCCTGAGAAGACTGCAGGGGTGTCCAGGGACACGGGCTTCGGGGCCCTGTGTTTTCAGTTCTTGGTGCAGTGCTTGCCCCACTTCCAGCACCAACTGTGGTGCGCTGGGTCCAGCACCTGGGCAGGTGTCCCTTGGCCACTGTGGGGCGGGTGGGGCGCGGCAGGGCCAAGTGCGTGAGGGTCCCACAGCCCCCCACCGGGGGCACGCCCCTCCCTGCCCCCCTGCCCTCGGTGCAGCCGTTGCGCACCTGTCTGGCAGCAGGGCTGCTCGCAGGGTGCCGGGCCCAGCCCTCACTGGCGCCTGCTGCCCCTGGTGTGGTGGGGACCAGCAGGACTGGACTCCAGAGACGCCCTGCATCTTCCCGCCATCGCTCAAGGAATCAGTCTGGAGCTGGCTGCCCGCAGAGCGAGCAGCTCGGGGTTGATGCACAGTGCCAGGGCCACCAGACACCGAGGTCTTCCCCTAGGACGAGGTGGCGGGGCGCACGGAGCGGGGCGGGGCGGGGCTCTCGGGGAAAAGACACCAAGTCCAGGCGGCAGCACCTCCGTGCACGCGTGTGTCTGGCACCCCCTGCTGGACGATGTGGGGAGTGCGGCCAGGGCTCCTGCTGCACCCGCTCCGGGACGCGCCTCCACTCCCCAGCCTTGTTCCTTTTCCCACATCCATTCATTGCGGGCCTGGCTTGGGCCCTGCGGCCCCTGCATTCGGGGCTGGCGTTGGGAGGCAGCCCTGGGGCCATCCCGAGGGCTCTGTGCTTCCTGGGCACTAGGACCCAGCCTGGTATCCGGTGAGGTTGGGCGGGCCAACCTGGCTCTCCTGGACTGGCACCCCAGAGCTGCCAGTTCTCCCATGTCCCCTTAGCTTGGGGGGGCCCGGAGAGAGGTCCAGGCCAGGGTGGCCTTGGCCACCAGGCCCCCGGGAGGCTCCAGATCAGACAGCAGTGCGCAATGGTGCAGGCCGAGTAGGACGCTTGGGACAGCCCTGTTCTCCTGCTTGCCGTCTGGCGGGTCTCAGAAGGCGCCTCGGGGGCCCCTGAGCAGGAAGCAGAGCTGGTTTCCAAGCCTCCTCAGCCCAGCAGGGAGCCCTGAGTGACCTGGACCTGGCCAGGCGAGGCTAAGACGTGTGACTCCCCTGCAGGGCCCAGCCTGCCCCGTCCCCGAGCTGCCCTCGCCACCCTCCAGCTATAGCTCGGCGGGACAGAAGCCCGAGGCGGTGGTGCACGCCATGAAGGTAAGGCCTCACGGCCACTGGAGCCCTGACAGTGCCCCACGCCAGGCCATCTCTGGGCAGTGGGCATCCAGCGAGCAAGGGTGGTGCACCTAGGGAAACTGAGGCCCAGGGTGGGTGAGGGCAGGTGCACCCCTAAGGCTGCAGATTTGGGGCAGGTGTGGGACCAGACCTGATCCCCAGCTCAGCCGAGCCAGGCTCAGCACCAGGGTGCAGTGGGCAGGTCCCATAGGGCCCTGCCTGTTCCCTGTGGGCTGGCGGCAGTGCCATGTCCAGTGGACCGTGTGGCTGACTTCAGAGCCCTGTGGCACTCATGGAGTTGGTCCAGCAGGACCCCCTGCCCACCCTCTTCGGTTCTGTCCTGTGACCCCTTGTCCTGCAAGCTGGGGGTGCTGTCTACTGTGTCCACAGTGTCACAGGGTGGGCAGACAACCTGCCACTCCATACCCCATCCCCAGGGCCTGGGTGGGTGGCTCAGGGACCCCCAAGGCCCACGTCGCAGCAGGGACGCAGAGCTGGGGTCAGGGACTTGCTGGCCTGGGCGCCTCACCCTGGTACTTGTTCCCCTCAGGTCCTGGAGGTGCACGAGAACCTGGACCGACAGCTCCAGGACAGCTGCGAGGAGGACCTGAGCGAGAAGGAGAAGGCCATTGTCCGAGAGATGTGTAATGTGAGCCGGGGGCCAGGGCTGGCACAGGGGTGACAGGGGCCGCCCGGCGCAGTCAGACCTTCCCTGTGCGGGACCGTGTGCCACCTGCTCAGCAGGGGGACTCCAGGGCCACAGCGGGGGAGGTGGAGGCTCTGGAGCCCTGTCCCTCCCAGGGGGCCCCAACCTCACTAGATCTGTGCCTTCCCAGGGCCGACCCCCCGCTTCCCATGCCCAGCAGTGGTTTGCTCATCCGGGGTCTGGCCCTTCCACCCTTGGTCCCTGGGTGGCCCCTGGTGGCTGTGGCCTTGACTTTGGCATGTGGAGCTGGAGGCGCAGGCTGAAGACACCGTGCCCCATGGGGCTGCAGGGAACTGCACCAGCTCTGGGTCTGCCTGGCAGACCCCTCCTGACCACCATCTGTTACCTCAGACCCTTGCAGGAGCCAGCAAGGAAGGGGGTTCTCAGGGCTGCATCTGACCTGCTTCAGGCCACGCAGAAGCGCAAGAGTGGGCAGACCACAGGTCTCTGCCTCTCCAGGCCTCCTGCGGCCTCAGTTTCCCCTGCCAGCCACATGAGGACGTGGGCGATTTTGCAGAGCAGGGCAGCAGGGGGCTGGGGTGAGCCCCTCTCTCACATCCCGCCCCCACAGGTGGTCTGGAGGAAGCTGGGAGACGCCGCCAGCTCCAAGCCCTCCATCCGACAGCACCTGTCTGGGAACCAGTTCAAGGGGCCTTTGTAGGGCCGTGCTGCACACCCCGGGCCTGGCCCTGCGCGGCCCTCAGCCACGCCGCCATCCCTCCGTGGTGAACTGTACATAGGACCCGGCCCGCCCCGGCTGCTGCGGCGACACCAACGCCAGGCCTCCGTCTCCCGCCTCACACACCAGCAAACTGGGAGGACAAGAAGCCGCTGCCCGCACCCTGCAGCCCAGTGGCCTGGGCAGCCTGGGTCCCTCCATGCTCCGGCCCTGTGGGTGAGAGGGACGCTGGGCCAGGTCTGCCCGGCGTCCGTCCCCGGGAGGGCATCTCGTCACGCCTCCCACTCCTGGATGTTCCCTTGAAGACTGTGTCCACCAGCACCTAAACGGGACGCAGGTGGCACTGCTTCTGGCCCCCTGCTGTGACCGGGGCCCTGCATCGGGGACGAGGAGTCGCCCCATCCCGGGTGGCGGGAGGCCGCTCCTCTGACCATGAGTCCTAGGCACTCAGGGTCCCTGCTGTCTGGGGTCGGTACCGGCCTCCCCGAGGCCAGCTGCTGCTTGTCTGTAGTGTCCACCCCGACATCCCCAACACACTCTATCCTGGCCAGGGAGAGCTGGGCCGTGGCTGGCTCTGTGGCCAGCTGTGGCCTCCCCAGCGCTGGCTGCACCCTGGGCCACAGGACAGAGCTGTGGGCCGCCCGTGGTGAGCTCTGTTCCCCAGGAGGGAAGCTGCCGCGCTGGCTCCGGCGTTAGTGTGCTGTGTGCCCTTCAGTGTGTCACTCCGCCTCTCTGGGCCACAAGGTTCCTTTTGGCCCTGCTCACGGTTTGAAGCCGCCTCCTTCTAGATGGCCTGTCCCCTCCCCCAGCTGACGAGCCAAGCAGGTGGTCTCACGGCAGCTCCACGTCCTCGGCCCTCCTTGTGGGGCCTCGAGGTCGAGGTGCCCCTTGGTGCAAGAGGGGTGACAGGAAGATGCCCAAGGGGCAGGTGATACTGTGGCGTTGCCAGGGAACCCCAGCCCTGAAAGAGGGCCACGCCGCCGTAGCTGCCCCTGCTCCCCCACGGTGCTCAGAGCTTCGTCGGGCACTCGAGGAGCCCAGAGGCGGTCTTCGCGTCAGGCCCGGGCGAAGGCAGGGACCACGCGAGGGTGGGCGGATGGCCCCCTGCCCCTGCCCAGCAGGACCCTCGGCACTGGCGGTCTGGCTGTTGGGCCGTGCACTCTCAGGGGAAAGGCCCTCGGGCTGTGTGCGCAGAGTCCCACGGCGGGCTGTGGGGTGGGGAAGCTCCCCATCTGCACCCCACCTGCCAGCTGTGGCATCAGTGCGGCCCTGGGTCCCACCCCGGGGGCCTGCAGGAGTCAGGTCGGGTCAGGATGGCTTGGCCACCACTGAAATAGCAATAAGTAAGGCTTCCGGGGCAGCCGCCCCAGGCCCCTCCCCTCCCTGCTGCCGAGGCGGCACCTGTGGTGCCTGAGCCGGCGCAACCTGGGACGGTGGGCTGGGCCAGGACGTCTGTGACTGGCACACCGCAGACAGTCGCGGGCACGGCCAACAGCCGCTCCGAGCCTGGGTGCAGAGGGCAGCCCATGGTGGGGTCCCGGGGGCCTGCGACTCAGGGTGACACCTGGTGACTGCGCCTCCCTGGGAATGTCCCCGGGAGGGCCAGGTGGGAGTGGCCTCTCCCAGTGCCGACATCGGGCGGGCAGACGGACGGAGGGACGCTTTCTGGCTGCGGTGCCCACTGTGACGAGGTCGCCTTGCAGCCCCAGCCTGGTGGCTTTGCCTGTCCTGGAGCCGGAATCTGCTGAGCACGTCTTGGGAGGGCGGCACATTTTTATCCAGAGTTGTTAGCTACACACCAGTGTTTAAAGAGAAAAAAGTGACCTTTCTTTTTTCTTGAAACTTGACGGGAAACAAAATACATACTACTGATTTTTTTTTAAAAAAGAGACTAAAATGCATGACTGCAGAATGGTAGAGGTGTATATTTTTCATACCGTGGGGGGAAGTACTTGTGCTGCTTTTTGGAAACGGACTGGAACGCCTGGTTCTTGTCCCTGGCCGGCAGGCCGCTCTCCTCTCCAGGCCCTGCCCGAGGGGAGGCCCGCAGGCGCCTGCCCACCGCTGCGCAGCTCGGGGGCCCGGATCCGCCCGTCCCCTCCTCCTGCTGAACCACTTCAATTTGTGGAGAAATAGAACTTTTTGATAGTGTGGTTAAAGACATTGATTTGAACTATTTTAGTAAAAGGAGTAACAAATAAGACTGTGACGGTGTACACTTTGCGCTAGATCAATAAAGACCTCCTGCGAGCCTCCGGCTGCGCTGCTCCTCACTGCTGGCTGGGGCGGGCTCCTCCGGGGATGGCGGGTGGCTCGGCGCCCAAGGGTGGTCTTCGGCTCAGCCTGGGGAAGGCAGGGCCCACGGGGGCGGCGGCACCTGGCTTCCCTGACCCCAGCCCAGCTGGGCCCTCAATCATGGTCTCAGGGTCGGGAGCCCCCCTTTTCACCCCCACACGACAAGGGGGCCATTTCAGAACCGATTTTATTTGGATTTGAAGGAGCCTCATTGTAACCAAGATGGAATTCACAGTATGCTGTTACATTCACACTTAACAAAAATGTATCTCTATGTACAGGAATTTGCAAATAGATGTAAACACACATTACTTTCCAAGTACAGTTCTCTCCTCTCTGGGAGAAAGACAAAAAGCCATCCAACAAAGCAACCCCTTCAGAGTAATTTTAATACAAAGGAC
>RJWM01008375.1:42500-73189 GCA_004363535.1 Dasyprocta punctata | reverse complement strand
ATTGACAGACATAGACATGCAAGGTTTATCAATTCAGGAATATTAATTTTTCTTTTTCAATAGCTAATGTACCCAGCAATACAGTTTTTTTAGCTGTCTTATTTATGCATATTTATAAATTTATGTCTTTTTCTTTTTCCCTTCCTTTCTTCCTTTCCCCTTAGAGTACCTCTTGTTATCATTGAAATAACTACCCATATCAGGTCTAATATAATCAAGCTAAATAGTTCAGAGTGAAGCCTATAAAGGATAAAAGAATGGTCATACTTAAGAGAAACAAAAAAACTAAAGGATTCAACTAACAACAACAACATATCCTATACTGTAAAATTATAGGTTTAGGAATTTAGATGGTTGGAATTTTACAGTAGTTGCAACATTGTATATTATTACCATTAAGGGGGCTGTTCAGATGGACAGATAAAGACATGTAGGACTGATCTGGTCTTATGAATATCAACTGTTCTCTCTCACCAGTTAATGCATTTAGTAGTATAGACTTTTAAACGATCTTATGAATACCCTCATATAAAACTATGTCTTTTTTCCATAGCTTCCTTCCTCGGTTCCCCTTGTAATACCTCTTATTGTCTTCAAACTAAATGCCCTTACCAACTGGCCAAGTATAGTCGAACGAAATAGTATTGAATAAGACAAATAACAAATAAGGTAATAGAGGCAATACATAGTAATGCAACGTTGATTTCTATAATGCCTCATATTAGCTTCAAGGCAGTTGCCTATATCATCTGCTGTAACACAAACACACCAAGATAAGTTAAAATCCCTCAGAACAGAACAGTGAAAGTAGTACCTGGTTTTGAAGCTAGGTGATCATATATCATTGAAGGCTACCCTTATAAATTTTGTTATCATTAAGATAGCTGCCTTTGTCATCATTATGAAAAAATTAGGCCGGTCGAGGTAGAATAGGATTAAACTTGCCACTGAGCTAGATCCCTGGTCCTATTTTTTGAGACAGGGTCTCACTATGCAGTTCAGGCTGGCCTTGATTTCACTCTGTAACGCAGGCTGGTCTTGAATTCACAACAATCCTCCTGTCTCAGCCTCCAGAGCGCTGTGATTAAAGGCATGCACCACCACGCCCGGCTTGCCATTACTATTCTCTTACTCAGTGGCTACTCTCTAAGACAGGTAAGGTAGAAATGGGCTGATTGGGGCTGGCATTTGTGTTCTCCAGTTTTCAAGGCTGATTATTTTCCAGGCAGGTGTTGTTTTCAGGGAAACACATTAATTACTCAAGGAAAATAATTACTGAGGAGATGCAGATGGACATCACCTCACTGAGTGTCAAAATGAACATCGTGAGTAAAGCGGGTGATAGATTGCATGTTCTCCCTGAGATGAGGTGCTGAGAAGACACACTCAGGAGGAAACATCAGACAAGCTCAGAAAACATGCTACAAAATAGCTGACACAGTACTTTTCAAAAATGTAAAACATAAGATAATAAAAGACAAAATATGGAGGAATTACCAGATTAAACACAGTACCATGACACATAAACTGACCAATTATTGAGGATTTTCTTTTTTTTTTTTTTTTTGCGGCACCAGGGATTGAACTCACAACCTTGCGCCTGCCAGGGCAGGCACTTAAGGCACTGAGCCAAACTCCCGGCCCTGGTTTTTTTTTTTTTTTTTTTTTGCGGCACCGGGGATTGAACTCACAGCCTCGCGCCTGCCAGGGCAGGCACTTAAGGCACTGAGCCAAACTCCCGGCCCTGGTTTTTTGAGGCAGGGTCGCACTATGTAGCTCAGGCCGGTCTTACACTCGCGTTGTAGCCCAAGCAGGCCTTGAACTCACAACGCTCCGCCTACCTCAGCCTCCCGAGTGCTGGGATTAAAGGCGTGTGCCACCACGCCCGGCTTTAGGATTTTCTTTTTCTATATTGGAATACTGGGTTAACTGGCAAAATCAAAATAAATCTTACACATTAAAATATTATACTGATGTCAATTCCCTGATTTGGTAATTGTGCTTTGGATATACAGTTAAGAATCTTTCTTTTTATTTTTTTTAAAGAAAGAGACATTAGGGCTGGATATGGTGGCATATGCCTGTAACCCCAGCACTCAGGAGGCTGAGGCAGGAAGATCACTTCAACTACATAATGAGACACTGTCTTAAAAAAAAAAATTAGAAAGAGAAATGAAGCCGGGCATGGTGGTGCACCAGCACTCGGGAGGCTGAGGTAGGAGGAGTGTTGTGAGTTCGAGGCCGGTTTGGGCTACATAGTGCGACCCTGCCTCAAAAAACTAGGGCCGTGTGTTTGGCTCAGTGGCTTAAGCGCCTGTCTGGCAGGTGTGAGGCTATGAGTGCCGCGGGGGGAAAAAAACAAAAAAAAAAAAAAAAAAAAAAAAAAAAAAAAAAAAAAAAAAAAAGAAAGAGAAATGGAAAAAAGCAAATACACTGACACTTTTGGAATCTAGGTGAAGGCAACAGAAGAACATGATTTTTCTTTAAATCTGAAATTACATAAAAACAAATAGATTCATAAAGCAATATTTCTTTAGACAGAATGATTATCCAAGGGGAAACAAATTTCTCCATGACTTGACCTTGCCCAGTAGCTCATGAGGCAGATAAGCTTTTGAGGGCTTAAAGAGAGACCCCGTCTGGCTCAAAGTTAACACAGTGGCACCTCCATGCTGAAAGAAAGGAAATAAGGCATGATGAGGAAAAAGCTCAAAAAGCATCAATTTAGCATATGTATTTTTGGATTTCAAACTCTTTTCCAAAGATAATATAAAGATACTGTTAACAACTGCAAATAAAATAAAACCAGGCCACACAGGCCTGGTGGTCCATGTCTATAATTCTAGCATTGTGGGAGGCTGAGACAGGAGGAATGCAAGCTCAAATTGGCTTAGGGAATTTAGCAGGACACTGTCTCAAAAAGGGTCAGGGAGTTGGGGACATAACTCAGTGCAAAGGCTCTGAGTTCAATCCCCAGTACCCTGTCATGCACACACATGTCAACAATGGAATAAAATAGTTTCTTTTTTTTTTTTTTTTTGGTACCAGGGATTGAACTCAGGACCTCATGCTTGCCAAGCAGGCTCTTGTGCCTCTGAGCTAAACCCCTGGCCCAGAATAAAATAGTTTTGAGTAAGCTTACCCCAGTCCAATTGAAAGATTAGAAATCAAATACATAAATTTTAATCCAGACCTTACTCCTATTTTGGTACAGTTATAGGAATTAAATAAAAGACTATGCTAGCCTTAAAATCAAGAGACTGCAAAGTGAAATACAGTTAAAATGAAAAAACAAGTATTCCTGAAACATGCTGCACATGCTAAGTATCGTGCTCTTTTTTTTTTTTTTTATTGCGGCACCGGGGATTGAACTCACAGCCTTGCGCCTGCCAGGGTAGGCGCTTAAGCCACTGAGCCAAACTCCCGGCCCTGGTTTTTTTTTTTTGAGGCAGGGTCGCACTATGTAGCTCAGGTCGGCCTATGCGCCGCGTTGTAGCCCAAGCTGGCCTCGAACTCACAACGCTCCGCCTACCTCAGCCTCTCGAGTGCTGGGATTAAAGGCGTGCGCCACCACGCCCGGCAGTATCGTGCTCTTACCCAATCATTCTTCATCATCTTCCTCAGGTTGTAAATAAGTGCTAGCTCCTCTGGTGCAATCTGCAAGTTGTCAACAAGAGAGAGGAGAGACCATTACTTGTTTTCCAGGCAGCACGCACGAGACAACTGAGCTGCCAACAACAGCCCTCAAATCCTACACAGTTGTGGTACCTGAGTGTATGCCTCTGGGATCAGCTACAGCTGCTGGCCCAAGAACCACTATGCTTATTACCAACAGGGAAGGCACCTGGACCTCAAACCCACTGCCTTCCTTAATGTTTCCAGTCTTCTCCATGAAGACCGCATAGCTTCACTTTGAAAAAATAACAGACAGGAAGTTAGGCAAGAAAATAGCTGCTGTCTTCCTTTCCAAGATACTGTCACTTAGCTTCCAATGCATGGTAGAACCCTTGGCATCACTGTCTTGTCCTGATGCTCTTTTCTTTTTTTTTTTGCGGAACCGGGGATCGAATTCACAACCTCGCACGTGCCAGACAGGTGCTAAAGTCATTGAGCCAAACTCCCAGGCCTAGCTTTTTGAGGCAGGATCGCATTATGTAGCTCAGGCCAGCCTTGCGCTCACGCCGTAGCCCAAGCCAGCCTCGAACTCACAAGGCTCCTCCTACCTCAGCCTCCCGAGTGCTGGGATTAAAGACGTGCGCCACTGCGCCCAGCTCCTGATGCTATTTTCACTGTAAGCATTAATTCTAGCACTCCAGGCCAACAAAGTACTTCACAAGGCCCACACAGCTAAGTCTTGGCCTTTGTACATGATGCCACTAGAAATCAAGGAAACTAGTAGAGAGAAAGCCAGTCCTCCTACCGGGCTTTTATCTTCTCTTTTCAGTGTGGTCCTCCCCCAGAGAGCATTGACACCATCCACAGCCACCAGGAGGTGAAACAACCCTGAAGAGCTTTGCCTCTTGAGCTCCTTCAGGACAATCCCGACTGCATCTGAGGCATTTTTCACCCGGGTGATGCCCTGTGGGGGAGACGGCGGCTCAGAGTGCTTCTGGAGGCCTCCTCAGGCTCTGACACCTGCACAGTTCGTGCCTTTTCCTGTACCTGTTCCACCACTTCTCCCAGAGGACTGCCTTTCTCAGTGCTTTCTCTCTTATTCCAGACATACTTCTCTTGAACTTTTATCTAAAAACAAGCAAACAAAACAAAAACTAAGCATCACCGAACCCATCCCTAGTTAAGAAGACTGGAGGCTAAGGTTAACAGGAGTCAGTTTAAATCTGTTTCACAGATCCTGTAAGAGATTTGATATAAACCAGACATGGTGACACATGCCTATAATCCAAGCACTCTGGTAGGGTGAGGCAGGAGGATCACAAGTTCAAACCGGGGCTGGGAAATTTAAAGACCCTGTCTCAAAAAAAAAAACAAAAGGGCTGTGGATGTAGCTCAGTGAGAAGGCCCTGGGTTCAATCCCCAGTACTGAAAAACAGAGGAAACAAAACAAAACTAAAAACAGAGACACAGCGCAAGCCCAATATACAAGCTTTGAGCCTGCCGCTGCTGCGAACTTTGAAAGAAAAAAATACATTAAGGACTCTAAAAACGTTCAGAATGAGAGCCAGCAGCTGCTTTTTATTTCTTTGGTACTGGCAATCGAACTCACAACCTCGTGCCTGCCAGGCAGGCGCTTATGCCACTGAACTAAATCCCCAGCCCTATGTTTTTGAGACAGGGTCTCTCTATGCAGTTCAGGTTGGCCTTGAACTCACTTTGTAGCCCAGGCTGGTCTTGAACTCACAAGGATCCTCCTTCCTCAGCCTCCCGAGTGCTGGGATTAAAGGCGTGCACCACCATGCCTGGCTTGCATTTTATTTTAATTTAGTTATACTTTAGTGCAAGGGGCTAAACCCAGGGTCTCATACATGCCAGACAAGTGCTGTACCTCTGAGCTACTCCCCAGCCCTTTTTTTTTTTTTTTTTTTTTTTGCGGCACCGGGGATTGAACTCACAACCTCTCGCCTGCCAGGGCAGGCACTTAAGCCACTGAGCCAAACTCCTGGCCCTGGTTTTTTTGAGGCAGGGTCGCACTATGTAGCTCAGGCCGGCCTTGCGCTCATGTTGTAGCCCAAGCCGGCCTCGAACTCACAACGCTCCTCCTACCTCAGCCTCCCAAGTGCTGGGATTAAAGGCGTGCGCCACCACGCCTGGCTCTTCCAGCCCTTATTTTTGACAGAGGTTCTTTTTTTTTTTTGCAGCACTGGGGATTGAACTCACAACCTTGCGCCTGTCAGATAGGTGCTTAAGTCATTGAGCCAAACTCCCAGTCCTTGACACAGGTTCTTGCTAAGTGACACCGACTGGCTTTGCACTTGGTTTCCTCCTGAATGTTGGATGAGATGCATGCACGACTATTTCCATTTTTTTCCACTGCACTTTTAATAAGCTCCTAGTCCAGTGGTGGAGAACATATGGCACGTGCGCTGCAGCAGGCTGTTGCTTATCACAGAGAGCTCTAAAAGGTTCGCCACCACTGTCTTAGTCTTTATACCCAGAGTCAAAAAGTCCTACAGGTCACAGTCAAGAAGCCAGAGTAAAAAAGCTTTACCAATACATTTCTGGTTCCCAAAAAGGTCTGGAGAAAATTATATAGTTGGAAATGTGTTTATGGTATACTTCAGGCTGTACCTTGGAAAAGTCAGTGAATCAATCTGAATTTTGTTATCTACTAAATGGGAAGTTTTATTTTACATAGATGAATGAGTTTTGAGTTGTGAATCTACTGTGAGTAAAATGTATGAAAGACATACAAGTGTTATTATATGTATCCCACACAGCAATTCTGTGTAGTCTCCCAAGTACTTAAAGCACAAAGAAGGTATAATCGTGCATAAAGAAGCCTGGCATTGAACTTCCAGGAGTCTAGTCACCTGGCTCAGGAAGCGCTCATTTGTAATTTTGAAATTCTTCAGCCAGGTTGAAGCCTCTAAAGGTTGATCGAAGCGTTGTTTGTTGTAGGTAGACTGCAGAAGTTCCCGACAATTTTTCACCCAAAGATGAGCTAAACAAAATACAAAAAACCAACAAACAAACAAACAAACGAAAAAGCAAAAAAACAACAAACTGGGCAGGAACTGACTATACCTATTTAAAATAAGTCTATTCAAGTTACAGGAAATATATATATATATATATATATATATATATATATATAAAATTTATGTCATGCATTCTGGGCAAGCGCTCTACCACTGAGCTACATTCCTAGTCCTCCTCATATATTTATTGCAGCCTTCTGGCTTCAGGGGCTTTTCTGTCTGGTCCATCTTTCACTTAACATTATCATTACGAATCAATGCCTAAGAGCCAGATGTGTGAGCACAGACCTGTAATCCCAGCCCTCAAGAGACTGGGGCAGGACTGCTTTGTGTTTAAGGCCAGTCTGAACTACACAGTGAGACCCTGTGTCAAAATTCAATGCATAAGACACACCAAGTAGATTAAACATTACTTCTGCCTACTGACAGTTTTGAAAGTTGAATAAGAAACTGTGGATGCACACAACAGTGAATAAAAAAGGGAGGCATGCCAAGTGTGAGGGTTTCAGTTTATACTATTGAAACTGACAACTTTATTTTATTATTTTTTTTTGCGGCACCAGGGATCGAACTCACAGCCTCGCGCCTGCCAGACAGGCGCTTAAGCTGCTGAGCCAAACTCCTGGCCCTGGTTTTTTGAGGCAGGGTTGCACTATGTAGCTCAGGCCGGCCTTGCGCTCGCGAAACTGACGACTTTAAAATGCTGATAAACAAAAAGCTCTATGGATACTCAAAATCATAACTGATAGCAACATAAAAAATAAACTGATTCATGGTTGTAGTCCCAGTTATTTGGGAGGCTGAGGAATGAGGGCTGCTTGAACCCAGGGATTAAAGACTAGCCTGGCAACAAAACAGAACCCATTTCTCTTTGTTTTGGAGGGGGCAGTTTTGAGAAAGGGTCTTGAAATTGAATTCATGGTGATCTTCCTGCCTCAGCTTCCTGAGTGCTGGGATTATAGGCATGCACCACCACACCCAGCTAGGACGAATCTCTTAAACAAAACAAAGCAAAAACAGAATCTTGTAGTGACCTCTAAGGCAGAACTTTGTGTTCTTGGGCATTAAATATCAAAAGTAAAAACTTAGTATCAAAAGACTTCAGGAAGTTTTTAGAAAATTCAGGAAATTTCCTGTTGTCATGTGCACTTCACCTTGCAAGCTGCTTGGCACTAACATTATAAAAGTCCTAATGAACCAGCTCTGATTCTTCGGTATCTGAACAAAAGCTCTCCATTTAGATGAGCCTGGTCAGAAAATAAAAAGTCACAGTGCTGCCTTGGTAACAGGAGAACTAGCCTGATGCACAGAAGAAAGGAAGTTCTTACCATCTGGAATATGCAAGATTAGCCAACCATGCTTTGCACAGAAATGAATAACGTGGCAAAGACTGAGGGTTTTTCCTGTTCCCCTTTCTCCATCTAATATACTCGCTGTTAAAGAAAACACCACCAGACAGGAGTCTTCTGTCAGTGTACACTTGCATTTCTTCTAATCTGTCATGAGAGGAGAAAACACTGGCTAAAAGCATCCCAGGCAGGCAGGAAAGGATACAGAGAACATACCGTACAGCTGGGTGAGCAAAATTGGTGTTTTTTAGGTAATGCAGAAGCTCTAGGGCTGGTTTCCTTACCATCAGGCAAGCTTCACCGAATGTCTTCACCTAAGAAAACGGAGAGGCAGGAGGTGGGATGGGGACTTGTAACCACTGCTGGCACTCGTGCTGGGCCAAAGGGAACGACCAAGAGCACAGAATTGCATGTTTTTAATTGATTCAGTTAGGAAAGGCTAAGTTGCTATTTAACTTGAAAACCAACCCATATAATTTAGCTAAAACACATTACTCTGGACATAACCCAATAGTCAGCTTTTGATCATTCTTATTAATGAAACATATTCTATCAGTTAACTGGGATCTATAAATAATTCAGACATAACATACTTATAGAAATATACCATGTAGAATCAAGATAAATCTTAAAAAGATATAAAACGTTTAACACGGCATTTGGTACATGGCAAGGACTCAATAAACATTATTTTAAATTTATGTTTAGTTGAATCCTATTATTACAAACGTCTATCCTTGTCTCTAGAATTACATACATGACAGCTGTTATGGTTGATATACTGTGTCAACTTGAGAAGTTTAGAAGTTTACCTAAGAGACTTAGCAGGGAGCCAGGATCCTTAAGTTGTAAATATCCTCATGCTGTGTAAGGGGAGGGCACAGTGATTTTTGTGAGTGCTACACCCACCCTGGTGGAGGGGTGGTGGCCTGTGTACAATATAAAGGAGGAAAAGAAGCTTGTCCTTCCCCCTTTTTGCTCTGGCTGCTTTTGCTTGTTGCTGCCTTGAAGTGTTGCCCCAGTGCCATGCTGTACTGCCTTGGAGCCAGCTGATTATGGACTGAAACCTCCAAAAACTGTAAGCTAAATAAACCTTTCCTTCCTTCATTTTGATCATCAGGTATTTTGTCCCAGTGATGAGTGAAAAGTAACCAAGGCAGCAGCTCAGTAGGTATGCTTAGCTGCCTCACAATTAAGAGGCCATACTTTACACCACCCACATAGAATGATACATCAGAGTTTATGTGTTTATTCCTTTTGCCACCAGAATATTCTGCTACAAAAATGTGAGAAGCACTGATTATATATACATAAGTGATTAGCAAATTAGTTATTTAATCCTACTACTAATAAATATCTAACAAATACTATTTCTAAGCATTATCACATGAAGTTAGAAAACACTATTATTTTGGTGTCAGTGATCGAACTCATGGCTGGCCTCCTGCTTGCTAAACGTGTCCTCTACCACTGAGCTATAGCCCTTACCCCAGTGCTGGTATTTGAAAGAAATCTTCTTATAGGAGTAATTAGACTGGTGTAGGAACTGACAGCTAAGTCACTGTGTCTGGCTAAAAAGGAATCATTTCTACTCAGCAAGTGGCTGGGTATGGGGTACATCCCTGTAGTCTCAGTTACTTGGGAGGCTGTGCTGAAATGATCACTTAAGTCTAGGAGTTTGAGACCAGCCTGGGCAACAAAATGAGACCCAACCTTACCATCCAACCTCCTCGTTGGGGTGGGGGTTGGGTGGGGGAGAGGAGCTAGTGAGAAGAACAATTATGCCAATACCAGAAACTATTCTTGCAGTTGATCACAAATTTTTCCAGTTCTAGGGATTGTACCTACAGCCTTGTGCATGCCAGGCAAGCCACCATGAGGAACAAAGATGAACTTAATCAAAGTATCATTTCTATTTATTTATTTATTCAAGACAGGCTGTGTAGTTCAGGCTGAGGTGGAACTCACTATGTAACTCAGGCTGGCCTTGAACTCGAGGTGATCTTCCTGCCTTAGCCTCCAGAGTGTTGGGATTACAGATGGGTACCATCATATCCAGCCTTCATTTCTCTTTAGACCAGGAATATTAGGATTTTTTTGTGTGTGTGCATGTATAGCACATTAACTATTGTTTATTTTGCTATGGTAAATATTAATTCATTCAAAATACTTATTTGAATGCTGAAGTTTCTAGAGACTTATTAGGTAACACATGGAAAAAGATCTGCCTATATTGTTTATATAAAAATATTTACCAGGCTCCAAAAAGGGTTTAAGTAGATAGAAGATAACATCAGTTCAAAAATAAAGCAACTGTATTATTCACAAAAGATAACAGCTGAATTTCTGCTTTTTAAGATTCAAATTTTAATTTTGGAGGTGACAGTCATGGTGCCCCCAGTTCTCCCGACATGCAGCACCTGCTTTACAAAGCGAGGAGGCAGGCCGTGCGGAAACACAGTCTTCAGATCCTGCAGCGGGACGCCGTAGTGCTGCCCCTCGTGCTGCTCCCCATGCTGGGCCTAGAAAATAAACAGGTAGAAGGGGACACATGGCGGTCAGGACTTTGAGAGGGAATGGGGTTTGCTAGACACACTCATTTATGTGAGCCAAAGACCTTGGTTGCTGGCTTCAGCTTCTGTGTGAATACTGCACTGTAAAGGTAGTAACCTGAACAACAAAGCCAGCTGTTGAGCAGAGTAAACCCTGGATACGGGAGTGACAGACAGTCCTTGCCATTTGGATTCTTCTGTGCTGTGGAAAGACGCTCTGGTCATGTGACAAGATAATCTGCATGCTGCTGTTTCCATAGAAACCCCAAAGAAATTGGCAGATACAGGGACCACAATTACAGAGGAAGTGAAAAAACACTAGTAATTTCATTCATTTATTTTATTTCATTTTGTGCTTGTGAAAATAGGTAAACGACAGAGATATTTAAAACACATGCTGATGTGATTTTGTGTGTGTGGGAAATGTCATTTTTTTTCATTTCCACATAGCTATTTTTAATTTTTTTTTTTTGTACTGGACCTCACATTTGCCAGGCAGGCACAGTGCCACTGACCTGTATCCCTGGCCCTTGTTTAGTTTTTTTTTTTTTTTTTTTGAGACATGGTCTCATTATGTAATTCAGGCTGGCCTTGAATTCACTATGTAGCCCAGCCTAGCCATGATAGCACAGCAACCCTCCTGCCTCAGCCTCCCAAGTGCTGGGATTACAGACCTGGGCCACCATGTCCCACTCCACATAGCCACATTTAAGATGGGGAGACTCAGAGAGGAGGGGCAGAGACAAAAAAAGTTGGTGGGTTCTTCACATTACAGCACAGAACACACAACTAAACTGTATTCATGCGAGGCAGCAGCAATGATGGGTAAGAAAAAAAAACAATAGGCAGTCTTACAGGATCTCAATTACAAAATGAAGTACTGGATGCCACTAGAATCTTGGCTTCTGCTGTCCAACTTTACTTTAGATGCTGCTCTTTTGAAAACGAATCAAGCGAGCATCTTGACACTTTACAGACACTAGGAAATCCATTTACCAAGGTGGAAAATAATACCCGTTTGGTTCTTATAAAAAGTGGGGCCTGACCTGCCCTGTTGTGATTTTGGGGCAAGTATGTACTTTGATCTTTTTCAGTTTCTCCACACCTGGGCTTGGTAAGCTAAGGTTGGTCATTTCTTTTTATACTGTGAAATGCAGAGCATCAAACCCATGGCCCTTCACATCTTAGGCAAGTGCTCTACCACTGAGCTACAACCTCAAGCCCTAGTTACTTGTTCTATCAATAAATATTTACTGGAACACAGCCATATGTATTTGCTAATGGCAGAGGTGAGTAGCTATGACAGAGGCTGTTGTAACCCATAAATCTAAAATATTTACTTTCTAGTCCTTTCAGGAAAAGTCTGCCACCCAACATACAATAAGGTCAATATGAGCATTAGGCTTACCTTGCAAGGAATGCCTTTTTTTTTTTTTTAAAACAGGGTCTCGCTATGTAGTTTAGGCTGGCCTTGAACTCACCATGTAACCCAGGCTGGCTTCAAACTCAAAGGGATCTTCCTGCCTCAACCTCCGGAGTGCTGGGATTACAGGTGTGCACTCTACATCTGGCTCCTTGCAAGGAATTAAATTAGTAAATTCTTGCTCTGTCCCTATTCTACATTAAGGAAGACACTTGGGCCTAGGTGAGTCTACTAGTAGGGATTAAAAGGACTGAGCTGACTGCTTTCCATTATGGCTGTGTTGGCCAGGGTTTCAGAGTATTACCTCAGGTGCATGTCTATCTGATTATATGTAAACCTGCTTAGTTTCTTTAAATTGTACTTTCCCTGATGCAAAAAAAGAAGATACAACACAAATTATAATCCCTGAAAAACCTCATATACACATTAGAAACTCACCGGGTCAGTTTCACTGGTACGGGAAATAGTTCTGGGCCTTGCAACTGGAACCTGGTTATCTGGGTGAACGACAGTGCTTTGGGGTGCCTGGGTTCCCGTGTGCAAAAAACATCGAGGGTCCAACTAGAAAAGAAACCAGTATAGTGTTGTGGAATTATCAGACTTTTTATGTTTGCTACAACACTAAGGATGCAAGCCATATCTACAACATGGAAAAATGTCACTAATGTGTTTAATTCTATGGAAAAAGTATCCTTGTCATTATTTATAATTCACTAAATCCATTTCTCTCAGTCATCTTCTCACTCTGCTCCAGCTTGTGTACTGTCCTATCAGGACTCTGTCCCACAGGGAAATAATTCTGTTAAGACTGTACAGGAACACAGTACAACCATTACAACCTAAAGCTGGAAACTCTTTTTTTCTTTTTGAGATGGTGTTTCACTATGTCGCCCAGGCTAGCTTCAAACTCCTGGATTCAAGCAATCCTTCCACCTCAAACTCACAAGTACCACCACCACAATCCTATTTTGTTTGCGGAGGCTGAACCCGGGGCCTTTGCACTGAGCTACAGTCCTGTTATTTTGAGATAGGTTCTTACTAAGTTGCTGAGTTGACCAGGCTGGGCTCAAAACCTTCGATCCTCCCGCCTCAGCCTCACAAAGCACTGGGATCATAGGTGTGTGTCACCACAGCTTGCTAGGATATTTCTATAAATGCATTTGCTCACTGTGATACATGGTTGAGAATACAACACAATTGTCAGCAATCCAGCAATCAGTCGCCCTGCTCAGAGTCAGTGCACTGTTTTTTACTACTTGACAGATATGACTGCATCCCTTCTAAGCACCTTCTTGCTCACCACACCCTGGAACAGGGACTCTTTCATGAGTCGTGATGAAGGAGTATGTAAAGCATCCAGCTAAGTGAAAGAAACTGTTCTTCAAGTAGCTTGGTGAACTGCACACCAAAACTTCCAAACCAGGGGAAAAGGGAAGGATAAAAATTCAGGAGACAAATCTGAGAAAATATTAAGTAGAAAACCCCAAAGGACCACAATCTTTATGTAGAAATGAAAAAGATGCCAGTTATGAGGAAAAGATTAAGGTATTAATTCAGGAGCAGCACAGGAATGCGGGAGATGGGTATAATGTGAGAACTGCTTGATGGATTGACAGGGAATTAACATAACTGCTACCTGTATTTATACTTAGTCTCACCAGATAACTTTTTGGGTTTTGTTTGAGACAAGATCTTGCTCTGCATCCCAGGCTGGACTTGAACTCATGACCCTCATTTCGCCCTGCTGAGTGCTGTGATTATAGGTGTGCACCACAACACCCAGCTCCAAGCAACTTTCCAGAGTACAGAAAATGGATATTATTTTTATACTGCCTCTCCTAACGCTTATATCCAACTCAAATGTCACGTTTCCCCATGGAGACTTGTCATACAGTTCCGTCAAAAGCACTTATCTTTCTTGCTAACAGCACTTTCTTTTCATTGCACAGCAATTGTACTCTTCCTGGAACTGTACTCATAGCTACTGTTAACTGAGCAGCCTTTTAAAGCTGGGCAGCATAGTATTTTGCATGTATATTTGATCACAGAGCCCTTGAATATAAGTAGAATATTATTATATATATATATTTTTTTGCGGCACCGGGGATCGAACTCACAACCTCGCGCCTGCCAGACAGGTACTTAAGCCACTGAGCCAAACTCCCGGCCCTAGTCTTTTTTTGAGGCAGGGTCGCACTATGTAGCTCAGGTCGTAAGTAGAATATTATTGTCCCTGTTTCTGACAAGGAAAAACAAGGTCCAAGGAAATTAAAAAAAAAAAATTTTTTTTTTGTGGCACCAGGGATCGAACTCACAACCTCGCACCTGCCAGACAGGTGATTAAGCTGCTGAGCCAAACTCTCGGCCCTAGTTTTTTGAGGCAGGGTCACACTATGTAGTTCAGGACGGCCTTGCACTCGTGTTGTAGCCCAAGCCGGCCTCGAACTCACAACGCTCCTCCTCCCTCAGCCTCCTGAGTGCTGGGATTAAAGGCGTGCGCCACCACGCCCGGCTGAAATTAAAAATTTGTGACTAAAGGTCAGAGTTGGAACTAGAATTCATATCCAACTTTGACTCCCAAATCTCTATTTTAAAAATTACATCATTTTATCTTATATATGTCTGTTACCCATTCTAGGTCAACACTTAGAAGAAAAGAAATCAGATATTATTCATATTTGTATTTCCTCCTCCAAGTAACTAACATAACACAATTTTTTCCCCAGTACTCGGGACTGAAGCCAGAGCCTTCACACTGAGCTACATCCCCTGTACCCCTGACTGCCTTTATATGTTTTAAGACAGGGCCTTGCTAAGTTGCCAAGTTACCCAGGCTGGCCTTGAACTTTTGATCCCCCTGCCTCAGCTTCCTCCAGTGCTGGGATTACAGATGTGGACACTGTGCCCAACTCATACTACAAATATTAAGTATGAGTGTCTGGGAATAATCTTTCCTTAGGTGGGTGTGGGTGGCATAACTCTGTAATCCTAGCTACTCAGGATAGGCGAGAGGACTGAAAGCTTGAGCCTGTCTGAAAATAACTAAAAAGGAGGAGAGTGCAGGCTAGGGACGTAGGTCAGTGGTGAAATGCTTGTCCCCAAAAAAAGAATCTTTCCTTGTTTTTTCTTTCTTTCTTTTTTTTTTTTGCGGCACCGGGGATCGAACTCACAGCCTCATGCCTGCCAGACAGACGCTTAAGGCTTAAGCCACTGAGCCAAACTCCTGGCCCCAGTTTTGTTTTGTTTTTTGAGGCAGGGTTGCACTATGTAGCTCAGGCCAGCCTTGCACTCGCGTTGTAGCCCAAGCCGGGCTCCAACTCACAATGCTCCACCTTCATCGGCCTCCCGAGTGCTGGGATTAAAGGCGTGCGCCACCACGCCTGGCTAAGACTTGTTTTTTCATTTTCATTTTTTATTTTTTTGAGACAGGGTCTTGCTAAGGGTTCAGGTTGGTCTCGAACTCGCCACGTGTCCCAGACTGGACTCAAATTCACAGTGATCCTTCTGCCTCAGCCTCCCAAGTGCTGGGATCAGAGGTGAGTGCCACCATGCCTGGTTGAAGACTTGTAACGAAGGAGTATGCACAGCATCTAGTTAAAGGAAAGTAAACTACTTGATAGGCGATTTACTAAATTACACATGGAAACCTCTGAATCCTAACTTGTAGATTTCAATATAAAGTAACACTGGAAAATAACAGGGTCCTCCAGCTTTGAGAAAGTAGGATTGTAAATTAAGGATACAGCAGAGAAAAGCAATGTTTATCAAATATTCCTTTACATGGCCTCCCATGATAGGTAGGAATTGTGATTACTTCTGGCTAAACAGCTTGGAAATTACTGTCATTTCTAGTCAAAATCATTTGAGAGTGGATATAAATTCTTTTCTCTTCTCCAAAGTTACAGAGCGCATCTGTAGTCCCAGCTACGGGCGGGGGGGACTGAGGCGAGAGGATTTCAGGTCAGCTTGGGCAAAAAACAGTGAGATGCTGTTTCAAAAAAGAAAAGGCTACACACTGGGGTGATATCCAAGAACCTGTGTTCCTAACCTTGTCTGCAAGACTATTATTTTCCAAAATACACGAAGAACAAAAGTGACATATACAGCACGAACAAGAATTAAGGGCCTGTTACCTCAGCAAAGCAATCCGAATATACCTTTATATTAATACTGTTCAGTTTTATCTATTGGACAGAAAGCATGTCTCTTTATAAAGTAGAAAACTGAAAATATTTAAGGGCCACACGGTGGTGCTATTTTACAGTAATCTGATGACTTTTTTAGATACAGTTTGTGCAGGAAATTATAAGCTAGCAAAATGGATTCCTTCTTGGAGTGTTACAAATGGCATCACCAGCGAGTCTCCTTTCTAGGAAAAATCACCATATGTACAAGTGCTTCTATGTAGTTCCAGAATGAACATCACGCAGCTTCTGAACGAACAGCACGCATGGGCCCATTAGAGAGTCTTACTCAAGCAAACTAAAAACATGCACAAAATCCTTCTCACCAACTTGTCTTTATCTGGCTTCAGGTGTTTCTTGTCTGCTATTAGGGAGACACGTTCACTTTTCAATATAAACAGTTATGGCTAGAATTCCTCCACTCGTGATCTTTGATTTTATTTCATTTTATAATACTGGGTTATTTTATGTTTACAGGTTTTTCATAAATCACAGGGTAGGGAGAAGGGGAAGAAAAGATTAAAAACCAAACCAAACCAAACAATCCTTATAGGAGAAAAGGCTCCTTTCCTAGGAACTCAAATTTGTAATTGCATGATCTGACGAGTGGTTAGGCCCTCCTGACTCAGTTTTCCTCCTCAGGATTCAGCTCTGGGAAGGCCTGCTCTGGATGCAGCTGCTGTAGGTAGATGCCCTCCTGAGTGCTGCAACAGCACCATGGAGCAGCAGTCTTTACTCACGACCCCACCGGTTTTGAGCAGGAAGAGCCTAAACTGCAGTCAGCCAGTGTTAGGCCATAGGCCAGGTCAGGCAGACCTACAGGAAAGTTACCTAGCATCCTAATCCTGTTCCTACTTCTCCAAAACAAATTTATTATCTACTCCACGGACTGATCATGAAGTCAAAAAGAAAGCACTTAGTGTACTGCTCTGCACAAAATGAAATATCCCTAAAATGGTAATTATAATAGTGAAATGAGCCGGGCATGGTGGCGCACGCCTTTAATCCCAGCACTTGGGAGGCTGAGGTAGGAGGAGCGTTGTGAGTTCGAGGCTGGCTTGGGCTACAACGCAAGCGCAAGGCCGGCCTGAGCTACACAGTGCGACCCTGCCTCAAAAAACCAGGACCGGGAGTTTGGCTCAGTGACTTAAGCGCCTGTCTGACTGGCGCGAGGCTGTGAGTTCAATGGTGCAGAAAAAAAAAAAAAAAAAAAAAAAGTGAAATGAGTCGTCCTAAAATTATGAGTACCTGCCAGGTGGGAAGGTGCACACCTGCAATTCCAGTACTCTGGGAGACTGAGGCAGGAGGAGCATAAGTTCGAGCCTAACCTAGGGAATTTAGGAAGACTGCCTGAAAATAAATAAATACCCAGCCAAGCATGCAGCTCAGTGTAACTGGCCTGGGTTCAATTCCCAGAAAAATAAATAAATAAATAAAAAGAAACAATTCTGAGTACCTGTCACAGAGAAGGTACTGAAAAACTACTTGGTAAAGAAATGAAAAGGTCAGGCAAGGCGGTACATGCCTGTAACCTTAGACGTTGGGAGGTTGTGACAAGAGGATCACCATGAGTTTGAGGCCAACCTGAGCTATAAAGTGAGACCCTATCTCAAAACCAAAACAAAACAAAAATCGGCAACTTGTTTTTCTTTTAAACACTTCATTAAGGGGCCATGGAAATAATTCAGTGGCACAAGTGCCTGCCTGGCAAGTGCAAGGTCCTGAGTTTGATTCCCGGTACCAAAAATACATACATACATACACACATACTTCATTAAGAGATGGATAATCAACAATAAAAAAAAGTTAATTAAGATAACTACAATCAAATTTAACAGTTTTTGAAAAAATATTAATTATCCTATCACACTGTAAATAGTCATACACAAGTCTTTTTTTAAGAACAGAAATATTTGAGAGAAGGAAAGTTTCTGTCTGAGAGAGAGACAGAAAGAGTCCTGAGTGGGTTGCCCATACACAAGTCTTTTAATGAAATTTCTTACTTTAAAATTTTTATTGCAGCAGGGAGTAAAATACATAGAGAATGGAGCTGTGACTGGTTTTTGTTTATGTTTCTGGTGGTACTGTGGATTGAACCCAAGGCTTTTGCAGTGAACTATACGCCTTGTATTTTTTATTTTTTACTTTGAGGCTGTCCTTGAACTTGCAATCTTCCTGCCTTGGCATCCTGAGCTGCTAGGATTAAAGGAGTGCACCACTGTGCCCTGCATGACTGTTCTTTTGAGTACATACTTGAAATCGAAGCACTAGTCTGGTGGCGTTCTCCGGAGTATTTGACTGTGGATATAATAATACCGTGTAAAGCCAAGACATCCACCTGCACAAAGAGTTCAGGTCTGGTAGCACTCACTCACCTTGTGGACTCTGGAAATAAACCTTGTTACTCCTTTCAGCATTGTTCTGCACTCTGAATAAAAGTGAAAAGGTAAGTCACAATTGGGAAACGGTAACACTGACACATAAAACTTACAGTAATATTTAGAATATATAAGGCATGCCTAAGAAGTGATAAAAATGGGTGAAAGACATGAATAGGCATTTTACCGAAAAAGGAGGAAAATGGCTATAAACCTATGAAATTTTCAACCTCCAAATGTAGAGAAAGTGAGACTTCTGGCAAATCCTGATTGGAAAGAGTGAAACCTCTGTTAAATTAAGAGAAACAAGGTGAACTGGTAAGCAGCCAGCCCCACTTGGTGCCAGGGCCCTAATTCATTCCTCTCTACCTCGGATTAAGTACAAAGGAGACAAAGTGTGTGTGGGGAGGCTATATTACAGAAAGTTCACTTAGTATGTAAAACATACACTCACAACTGGACGCTCACACACCTACATATAAATACCTTTACGTTTTAGTCTTCTCTCACCATATTAATACACTAAATTGTACATGTATCCCTTTACTAAATGCTAGCTTGGCCTTGCATGTAAGGCTCTGCTATAAACTTGAGATATCACCTTGACAAAGTAAAGAAGGCCAAAGGGGGCTTACCCAACAATTTGCACTTACAGTTGAGAGGGTCAATGGCCAAATCAAGGGTCTCAGAGCCTAAAATAGCCAATCAAATTGTAACATCTCTCAAGGGAGAGTTCCTTTCTTGCCATGTCATAAAAGGGGCTGAGAACAAAGACGCTTGAACACTGGCTCCAGGCTCCCCACCTTACTCTGACAAGGTAACTGTCTATCTCCTGATTTCTCTCTTCTTTCTAATAAGGTGAGCTTGTTTCTCTATCAAAACTCGTATCTCTAACTTTTTATTAGTATATAGTTTACGAACGCCAGATAAATAAATCGACCCTTACTCCAGATGTGACACTAACAAATTGGGGAAATGCAAATGAAACCCATGATGAGGTGCCATCAGCAACCACTATCTTGGGAAAAACAGAAAAGTCACACAATAGCAAATGTTAAAGAGGCTGTGGAGCACTGGGAAATTCATTCCACTCCCAACAGGGGTATAAATATAAATATCCCGAAAAGTAAATTTAGCATTACTTTTGCAAAGATGACTCTATTACCTAGCTATTCTAGTCCTTGGTAACTTATTTTACAAAATGTACATGTACATTCAGATATAGATATGAGAATGTCCATAGAGGTAGAGTATAAATTATCAAAAAGACTCAAATATCCCTTGATAAAAGAGTAGATTGGGCTGGGGATTTAGCTCAGCAGCACAGCACCTACTTGGCAAACACGAAGTCATGAGTTCGATCCACATTACCAAAAAAGGCAAGAGTAAATAATTGAGACATCGCTACTTAGTGGAATACTACACAGCAATAAAAATAAAACAACATCAACTTGCAAAATGAATACTGAGTGAAAACGATTACATCTAGGATGATAAAATTTATTTTGGGAGTACACACATTTAGTAAAACAAAGGCATGTTAAGAACAACATTTAGAATAATGCTTACTCTTAGGGAGAAAGGAAAGGTTGGGGCAGGACACACAGGAAATGATAATGAATTACTTCTAACACTGGATAATGTTTTTTTAAACATGTCAATCAGGGGCAAAAATGGTACATACATTGCACATTGTCATCCCCAAATCATTCACCCAGAGCACAAGACATCTGCATTCAATTGTCCGAATAATACCAGCACAAATCTTTCTCTTCAGAGAACTCAGAGATTAATTACTTTTAGTTATCCTTCTGTATGTTGGAAATTGTTAATTTTAAAAATCTAATATTTTGGGAGCTAAAAGAAATTGAGAATACAGTACTCCCCCCTTACCCATGGGGGACATGGTATGTACCAAGACTACTAGAGGATCCCTGAAACCGCAGACAATTCCAAACCATACATATGTTTTCCCCTATATGTAAATACCTACAATAAACCTGATTTTATAAATTAGGCACAGTAAGAGATTAACAGTAACAAAAACAATACAATGGATTAATTATAATGATATACTGCAGTAAGTTATGTGAATATGGTCACTGTGTCTTAAAATGTCTTACTGCAGTATCATATTTCTTTTTGCTTTTCCTAGTACTTACTGGTTATTGAATCCTAGGCCTTGACCATGCTAGGCAAATGCTCTATCACTGAACCACAGTGATTTCCCTAGCCTTCTTTAAATTCTGAGACAAGGTCTTGCCAATTTGCTCGGGCTGGCCTTGACTTATGGTTCTCCCATCTTAGCCTCCCAAACAGCTGAAAGGCCTATACCACAGACACCCAGCTACTTTCACCTTTTCGCTTAAGAGGAAGCACTGTACAGCTTCTCTATCCAACTGCTAAAATCACTCCTTTTTTTTTTCTTTGTTTCTCCTGTGTTGGGAATCAAAATGAGAGCCTTCCCAACACAATACTGTTACACTCTGGGATCATTATAAGTAAAGTAAGGATTACTCACATTGCGATACAGTTACAGTGGATCTGATAACCAGAGGAGTACTGACTGGTGGGTGGGTGGCATATGTAGTAGTAGAATGGCACTGTGTGTATGTTGGATGTAGGGATGATTCCAGTCCTAGGCAGCACAGAGTAGGATAGCACAAGATTTCACTGCACTGTTCAGAATGGCATGCAATTCAAAATTTGCATATTATTTGTTTAATTTTTCATTTAAGATTTTTGAGCATGGTTCACCCTGGGTAGCAAACTGCAGAAAGCAAAACCATGGACAAGTGGAGACTAGTGTACTTAAACACAACTCTCAATATTTAGTAGTGATAAGAGCTGGGGATTTAGCTCAGTGGCATAGTGTCTGCCTGGCAAGCATGAGGTCGTGAGTTCGATTCCCGGTACCAAAAAAACCCAAAAAAACCAAAACAAAAAAAACAAAACAAAACAAAACAAAACAAAAAAAAACAACCAAAAAACAACTTTAGCAGTGATAGAATAACTACAGTGAAGCTGGGTGTGGTGGCGCACGCCTTTAATCCCAGCACTCTGGAGGCTGAGGTAGGAGGAGCGTTCTGAGTTTGAGGCCAGCTTGGGCTACAACAAGACTGCAAGGCCGGCCTGAGCTACATAGTGCAACCCTGTCTCAAAAAACCAGGGCTGGGAGTTTGGCTCAATGGCTTAAGCACCTGCCCTGGCAGGTGTGAGGTTGTGAGTTCAATCCCAGGTGCTGCAAAAAAAAAAAAAAAAGAATAACTACAGTGAGTCTCTAAGGACGCTTTTACTTCATTTTGCTTCATCATTTTCACTTTTCTTTTTTTGATTTTGTGAGACAAAGACTCGCTATGTAGCTCAGGGTGGCCTTAAACCCATTATGTAGCCCAGGCTGGGCTCCGCCTTGCAGCAATCCTCCTGCCTCAGCCTCCGGAGTGCTGGGATTACAAGTGTGCCTGGTGCCCCACCTTTCTTCAAACCAAAATTATTAAAGCAACAACAGAGTTGCAGCCATGTAATTCAAGTTTCTGTGTGCTAAACCCCGTGAATGACAGTAAGCAAGCTGATACAGCCCCTGACTTAAGGGAGGTTTAACAAGAGAATTATGAACTTTTAATTTCACCTCCTTTTGGTTTTCATGTTTACTTTCTGATAAAGATGCCAATGTATTCCTTAATTCTGTTTTTCAAGAAACGTGTGATGTGCTCCCACAAGCTTACACCATACAGAATATCCAGTGGTGACCAGGATGGGTATGATTGCTACTGGGCTCCCTCCCCTGCACCTGTGGGAGTCCAGGCCTCTTTCTCTATCTGAAAAATGAGAGGCCTAAAGTAGCAATTCCCAGAATAAGCTTGGTAAACACTCACTAGTCCTATAAAAAACACAGAAGTTCTACAGTCAAAGAATTTGAGAAATCATGCAGTTCATTTCTTAGTCATTTCAGTATATATTAGTATATTAAAAGTTTTGGGGCAAATTATAATACTATTCATTTTGAACTGTTTCCTAAACTTACCTGGCCTTGGCAGCCCATTATCGCAAAGCAGTATTAACATGGTTCTTCATGATCACTGTGTAGGCAGGGGCTGCTACTACAGAGCAAGGTGATGGCTTATGAGTATGTGCCTGAGGCCCATGTGCCTGAGCCCAGCAATGAAGCTCTAGTAGACCATGGGCTGGTGAAGCCATCTGTTTTGCTTGTTAACTATTGTCCTTTACTTTCTTTGCCTTATAATGCCCCCACTGCAGACTACCACCCAATGCCTACTACCATCTGGTACCAAAAAAATGCAGAAAGGGTTAACTATATTGGCCTAGATTTCTCTCCTTAGCAAAGTCTGCTGGCACGGTTGGTCCTTAGCTAGTTTGGGAACTTGGACTTCAGGAGGACTGCCATTTTTCCTATTCTGGTTGAGAGTGACAATACTGAATATTTGTTTTCCTGCTGGACTTGAGAATTTTGGTACATGCTCAACAGATCAGTATTACATGATTGGCCCTGAGTAAAAAAGCTATGCCAAGAGTTTCTGGTAGGCTTCCTGATAAACAACATTTCGCATGTGTTGCCAAAACTTGTTACTAGGTAAATTGTGTCCTATGAGATTCCATTAGGAAAGGACTTCTGATTGTGTGAGGTTTCTATCATCCCATGTCCCTTTATCCTTTGTTGATTTTGTTTTGTATTCTTTTACTGGAATAAGTCATAGTCATAAGTACAACTGTATGCTGGTTTCTGAATCCTCTTTATCAAATTATAGAACCCAGGAGTGGTTTCAGCAACCACCAACACAACCAACACCACCCAACATGATCTCCACCTGGAGACACTCCACCTGACATCCATCACCACCCAACTCCCATCTCTTTTACCAATTTTCTTCATCCCAATGCTTAATCCTCCCCCATGTAAACTACTTCAACTGGTGTCCTTAGCATTATCTCCCTTGATCTGTGACCAGTTCACACTCATGTCAATTCGACCCCTCAGTATTAGCTGATTTCGACACTTAACCCTTTGTATCCATTCTCAACTCAAAGGAGCAGTGCACTTCACCAATATCTGATCTGTCCAACCCTTGCTCCCCAGCTCTTCCCAATGCCCTGTGGAACAACTACAGTACAATAGAAGATTCATGGGTTCTGGAGTGGGGCTGGGTCTTAAGAGAGGAAAGACTGGGTTAAATGGTCTAGGGGTCTTTTCTTTGGTTTTGCACTGCTATGGATCAAGTCCAGGGCCTTGTGCATGCTAAGCAAGCTTTCCATCACTGAGCTACAACTCCAGCCCAAGGCCACGTCTTCCCATGGGTGTGCTTGTGGGTGCTGTTATTCTGGCTATGTTAGATACTAATAAGAAATGCTGGTCAGGAAAAGACAAACAGTTCTCCATTCTACGACCCTATCACCTTGTATATAAATTACAACAACTACAGATTCACCAGCTTCTAGCTTTGAATGTCTCTAACTCATTTTCTCCATTGAAGCCTTGCTTAAAATCCTTCAATACTATTTCCCCATCATTTTAAAGACAAAAGATACATGTGTAAAATATAAGACATTATATATACATTCTTATATAAAAATAACAAAATACTTTAAAAAGGGAAGGCTGGGGAAGAATCTCAAATCGGACCCAAACAAAGGGAGAAAAAGTCTGATCTCAAAGCAGATGACATACAGCAAACCACATTTTCACTGTCATTTTAAAATATCTGTAAGTAAAAAAAAAATCCTAATGACAATCAAAATGAATGCAAAAGAAAGGAATATTTGCGCATTTTATTTTCTAAGGCATAAATCAAAGCTTCGCAAGATAAAGACTAAAACTGAAAAATTCGGTACTAATCTCTGCATACCATTTTTTTCTTCCAGTAGTAGGGACTGAAACCAAGGCTTCCTACATGCTAGGTAAGCACTCTACCTGAAATCTATCCCTAGTCCTTTGAAAATTTTGAGACAATGTCTTGCTAAGATGCCAAGGGTGGATTTGAACTTGTGACCCTCTTGCCTTAGTCTCCTGAGTAGCTGGAATTATGAGCATGTGCCACTATGCCCAGATGGGTAATAATTTTTACTTTAACCTTTACATGTCCTCTGAATACAGTAGTAATTTGTAAAGTACATGGTTAAATACTTTGCTTATAACTAGAAAGTAGATAAGGAATAGGCTTCCTATTAAAAATGAGTGATATAGGCTGGGGATTTAGCTCAGTGGCCTAAACACCTGCCTGGCAGGCACGAAGATGTGAGTTTGATCCCTGGTTCCAAAATAAATAAATAAATAAATAAAATAATATGGGGGTGTTAGCTATTTAAAAAAATGAGTGACATAAAAACTAAAGCTGAGCCGGGCGTGGTGGCGCATGCTTTTAATCCCAGCACTCAGGAGGCTGAGGTAGGAGGAGTGTTGTGAGTTCGAGGCCCACTTGGGCTACAATGCAAGCACAAGGCCAGCCTGAGCTACACAGTGCGACCCTGCCTCGAAAACCAGGGCTGGGAGTTCGGCTCAGTGGCGTAAGCACCTGTCTGGCAGGCGTGAAGCTGTGAGTTCGATCCCTGGTGCCGCAAAAAAAACAAAAAACAAAAAAACAAACTAAAGCTGAATTGTAATTATCTCCAGGCTTCCTAGGACAAAACCAAAAAACTTCCCAGAGATATCATTAAAATACTTTTTTTCATATAGTTTAAATGCTATCATTCCAAGGCTTTCCCCATTATCTACTTCTATCCCAAGACAAAAAGACATCTGCCTGCACCCCCAGTCATTCTTTATTTAAAATGTGGATAAAACAAATATATCTCAGGGACAAAGAATTTCCTTAGCTCTAAGCTATTTGAAGTTTTACCAAATGCACTTGGAAAGGATATTAGTCACTGTTGTATTTAAAACTCAATCATCCTTCAAATGAAATATTTTAGCTAATGTTAGAATTCATCCCTTCTCTTCTTCTTTTTTTTTTTTGTGGCACCGGGGATTGAACTCACAACCTCATGCCTACCAGGCAGGCGCTTAAGCCACTAAGCCAAACCCCCAGCCCCAGTTTATTTTTGAGGCAGGGTGGCCCTATATAGCTAAGGCCGGCCCTGCGCTCGCATTGTAGCCCAAGCCCCCAAGCCGGCCTTGAACTCACAATGCTCCGCCTACCTCAGCCTCTCGAGTGCTGGGATTAAAGGCATGCGCCACCACGCCCAGCTTCTCCTTTTTTGTGGCACTGGAGATTAAGCCCAGGACCTCATGCTTGCTAGGCAAGCTCACTACTACTGAGCTACAGCCCCAGCCCTTTTTGAGACAGAGGTTTTCTAAGTTGCCTAGGTGGGCCTCAGTCATTCTTTATTTAAACTTGTGATTTTGTGATCCTCCTACCTCAGCCTCTCAAGTAGGTGGGATTATAGGTATATACCACCATCCTTCACCTCTTTTCTTATTAAAAACAAAAAATGTATTCTTGCCTACATGGCCAGATGCAACCTGAGAAAGAAGTCAGGAAAAGCCTGTCCCAAATTTAGAAAGGTATCTCAGGCTATATACTAAAAGTTTAGGTGTCATGATGGTCATACACTCCTTTTTTCAAATTAAGCTGTTGATTTTGATGTATGTGTAAAGTCATGGTTGAAAGCAATAATACATGTTCTACACATCCTTTATCCAGTTCTTCCAAAGATAATGTCTTACAAAGCTGCTGTACAGGATCACAACCAGGATATCATACTGATGCAGTCAGGGTACAGGACAGAAAGATCACTTCAAGGGTTCCTCATGCTGCCTTTTTACAGCCCCCTTTCCGTGTGTCCCTCTCCTCTCTCCATTCTTTAACTCCTGACAGCCACTGATCTGTTCTCTAATTCTCTAATTTGGCCACCTCAAGAATGTTATATAAATGTAACCATACCATATGTATATGATATTGCCTTATTTTACTCATTGTGAGTCTCACTTGTAATCCCAGGTGATTAATCCAGGCTACATGCTGCAAGTATCAATAGTCTGTAATTTTAAGTGTTGACATTGTGTCGTGGTTTGCTTAAACATTCACCACTGAAGGACACCTGGCTTGTTTCCAGTTTTTGGCTATTAATAATAAAGTAAACCAGTGTAATGGTTTGATCCTGTGTCCCCCACCAAAGTCTCATGTAATCATGGCATGGACAGGGCTGAGTCTGGCATTTGTGATTGGTTTGTAGTCTCGTGCTGGGATTGGTGATGTGAGTGTTGTACCCGCCCAGCGGTGGAGCCGACTTACAGTGTAAGGGCAGGATGAATGTGTGTCTTGCTCGCTCATGCGCTCTCTCTTGCTTGCGTGCTCGCTGGTTCACCTTGCTGTTTGACGGCTGCCATGAATGGTTGCCCTGCCACACCACGCTGCCTTGAAGCCAACTAAGTTTGGACTGAAACCCCCAAGAACTGTAAGAAATAAAACTTTCCTTCCCTAGTTTTGGGCATCAGGTGTTTTGTCTCAGCAACGAGAGAAAAGCAACTTAGACAATTGGGCATGATGGCACACACCTGTAACTCCAGTACTTGGAAGGCTGAGGCAGGAGGATCGTTGTGAGTTTGAGACCAGCCTGGGCTACAAAGTTCAAGGCCGATCTGAACTACATAGTGAGACCCTGTCTCTAGGGCTGGGGATTTAGTGCAGCAGCCTAAGCGCCTGTCTGGCAGGTGCGAGGTTGTGAGTTCAATCCCTGGTACCAAAAAATAAAACAAAAAACAAACAAACAAAAAACCAATTTATAGGTATTCTCTCACAATAATCCTATGAGATAGACTTTAAAATCCTGAGGTTAAAGTAAGTAGATTAAATAACCTATCTAAGGGGATATAGCCTAAAACTGGCAGTTTAAGGCAGTGTCTTAATTACTTTTTACTCATTGCTGAGACAAAATACCTGACAACCAAAATTAGGGAAGGAAAGGTTTATTTCTTACAGTTTCTTTTTTTCTTTCTTTTTTTTTTTTTGGTGCACCAGGGATTGAACTCACAACCTTGCACCTGCCAGACAGGCGCTTAAGCCACTGAGCCAAACTCCCGGCCCTCGTTTTTTGAGGCAGGGTCGCACTATGTAGCTCAGGCCGGCCTCTCACGTTGTAGCCCAAGCCGGCCTTGAACTCACAATGCTCCTCCTACCTCAGCCTCCCGCGTGCTGGGATTAAAGGTGTGCGCCACCATGTCCGGCTTTTCTTACAGTTTCTCAGGAGTTACAGTCTGTGCTTAGTTGGCTCCAAGGCAGCGTGGCATGGCGGGGCAGTCATTCATGGCCGCTGCAAGCAGCAAGATGTGCTGGCGAGAAAGAAGGCGGAAGCAAGAGAGAGCAAGGGCGGGTGGAAGCGCAACAGGAAGACCCGCCAACCCTTACACTGTATGTCGGCTCCACCTCTGGGCGGGTATAGTACTCACATTACCAATCCCGGTGCTAGACGACAAACGGAACACAAGCAAGAGCCAGACTTAGCCCCATCAAAAGTATATGAGGACAGCCGGGCGTGGTGGCGCAGGCCTTTAATTCCAGCACTCGGGAGGCTGAGGTAGGAGGAGTATTGTGAGTTCGAGGCAGGCTTAGGCTACAACGCAAGCACAAGGCCGGCCTGAGCTACACAGTGCGACCCTGCCTCAAAAAACCAGGACCGGGAGTTTGGCTCAGTGACTTAAGCACCTGTCTGACAGGCGCGAGGTTGTGAGTTCAACCCCTGGTGCCGCCAAAAAAAAAAAAAAAAAAAAAAAAACCCAACCAAAAAAAACACCCCAAAGTATATGAGGACTTGGGGGTACATAGTATTATCCAATACAGGCAGACTGAATGCCTTTAATCCCAGCACTTGGGAGGCTGAGGTAGAAGGAATGTTGTGAGTTCGAGGCCGGCTTGGGTTACCACACAAGTGCAAGGCTGCCCTGAGCGACATAGGGCGACCTTGCCTCAAAAAACCAGGGCCAGGAGTTTGGCTCAGTGACTGAAGCTTCTGTCTGGCAGGCGCGAGGTTGTGAGTTCAATCCCTGGTGCCGCAAAAAAAAAAAAAAAATAAAGGTCTTCCCATTAGTCACTGTGTGTGTTACACCACCAATCAAATGATGCCTATCATTCCCAGTGATGGGGCCTCACAAGGCTGTATACAATTTTTAAATTATATTGACTTAAGGTGAAATGTCTCCTTGTAGCGTTCATTTGTCACCCTAACCTTTCTCGTGGGTTTGACAAGTTATCTGCCACGACAACTTTTTAAATAGTGAAGGTAGTCACTGCATCTGTTTTTCTCTGTTTCTGGGCAAAAATATCTTCAGTTTGTTAAAGCAATCATCATGGAATGTAAGTCCCTTCTCTATATTATGTCAATACTTTTTTTTTTTTTTTTGGTCTTTGGAGGGCTCACATATTTTGATCTGGAAACTCACCAGGAAACTATAGTAATTAAGATAATGTAGTATTGGAATATAGCTATAGATCATGTACATGTAATCTACATGGTTACTATTACAGGAACAGAGTTCCAGGAATAAACCCTTATCATGACCAACTGATGTTTTCATGGATGACAAGACAATTCAGGGGAGGAAAAGAATAGTCTTTTTGACAAATGGTGTTGAGACTACTACTGGATATTCTCATAGAAAGACTTTACCTGTTTTATGAACAGAGCCACGAAAATCACAAATTAATTAATTAATTAATTAAATTTTAGTTTTTTGGTACCGGAGATTGAACTCACAACCTTGTGCCTGCCAGGCAGGTGCTTATACCACTGAGCTAAATCCCCGGCCCTATTTTTTGAGACACGGTCTCACTGTGCAGTTCAAGCTGGCCTTGAACTCACTTTGTAGCCCAGGCTGGTCTCCAACTCACAATGCTCCTCCTGCCTCAGCCTCCCAGAGTGCTGGGATTACAGGTGTGTGCCCCCACGCCTGGCTCACAAATTTATTGATATAAGAACAACTGTCTAAGTAACATATGATGAAGTTTGTATATAAACATGGCAAAGGAAAAATTGTTTTCTCAAGCTAGGCATGATGGTGCACAGCTGTAGTCCCAGGACTCAGGAGGCTGAGGCAAGAGGATTGCCATGAGACCCTGTCTCAAAAGAAAACAAATCAAAAAACAAACAAATAAATAAAAAAAACCCCAAAACCCCAAACAACAACAAAAACCATTGTTTCCTTTACTCCCACCACTTCTGACAGAAATGTGTGGGTTTCCCAAAGCAAGCAATTATCTAACTCTGTGGATAACAACTGGGGGGGGGGTGTGTGTTCCACTATTTAACAGAATGGGGCACTATCTACCTTCAGATTATACAAGCTAAGGGTTCTGTTCCACAAGGCTGCCCCTCACTTCAGAAGCCAACAGCAAGTGGCAGGACCTTAAGTTACCCATCCTTCTAACTGATAGGGCTATATACCACAGGTTCCGACAACTGTTCAGATTCAAGAATTTGCTAAAATGACTCAGAACTCAGGGGTAAACCCTCATGCTTATTGGAATATTAAAAAGTAAATAAACAATCACATGAAGAAGTACACAGAGTGAGGCCTAGGAAGGTCTTGGATACAAGAGTCGTTACCCCTATAGAACTTGGGGTGCATTCCTGGCAAGTGAATATTTTCACTAACCTGGAAGCTCTGCAGGTTTCACTGGACAGGTATGACTATTATTCCAATTTCCCTGGAGGACAGGCAGTGGTGCTGACAATTCCAAACTTCTAATTAATCATGATTTAGTCTTTCTGGTAAACAGTCCTTATTCTGAAGCTATACAGGGCCCACTGAGAGTCACTTCATTAAAAAAAAAAAAAAAAAATTCTAGCTGGGGATGTAGCCCAGTGGCACAGTGCCTGCCTGGGAAGCACAAGGTCCTGAGTTTGATTCCCAGCACCAAATTAAATAAATAAATCAAATAAAAATAATAATAAAACAAAATAATTTTTTTTGGCACCAGGAATCGAATTTACAACCTCACACTTGTCAGGCAGGTGCTGTGCCACTGAGCTATATCCCACTCTCTAACAAAACAAAATAAAATTCCAGCATTCAGGAAAATTCAAAGGATTTAGGGATTTAGGAGCTGTGTCAGAACCAGGCCAAAGACCAAATACAAGAGTAAAGATGATCTTGGCACTCTATCACTCAGGAAATTAGAATGGTTTTAGAAGCTGTGT
>RJWM01008375.1:0-37500 GCA_004363535.1 Dasyprocta punctata | reverse complement strand
AGGCCCAGAGGTTGCCTGATTCATGGCTCCCTCTCATTTATGAAATCTGCAGTGCCTGGTTTGGAGTTTTTCTCACATAGTATCACTTTGTCACTGACTCTTCTGCTTCCCTCTTCCATCTTTTGAAGATTTGTAATTCAATGGGTGAAAGGTTCTTGCCCTAGTATAAATTACTGTACAATTATGGCGATGGTCTAATATGACAGAAGGGCAAAGCGGGAACATTTACCCTCACGACCACTTCTTCCTTCTTCCCCTTTGGCCCTAATTGCAACTTTCTTTCCTGTTTGGGTGTGAAGAAAATTCCAATCAGTTCCTTGCAAGTCATCAATGCCCACCCCATGCACCGCTTCTGATCAGAGGTCATACAACCCTCTGCCTCTCTGTATCTGGTCAGAGGACAAAGCCAAAACCCAGCGAGTTATGGGCTCCTCTCTGCGTCCTCAATAAATGGCCACTTTCTCTGTCCTTCTGCTTCTCTACTGCACCAGAAAACTCTAACATTTGGTGCCAGAACCCAGAAATTGGCAGTGCATTAGCTCCTGGGTTTTACCTCCGGTTTTGAGCTTCCCTGCCAACAAACCAGTCTTTTTTTCCTCTGGGACCTGCTTATTTGCTGCTGCTAGCCTGCATCCAACACCGACCTACCTCATTTGTCACTGGTGAGCCACCTTTCTGTCTGGAGTTATCTGTCCTGATTTCTTAGTCTATAACAGCTTTCACACTCCTTGGGAAACTGAGGCAGAGCTGTTCTCAGCCTTAAAAATTCATAAGCTTATGTCAGATAACCTATCCGTTGCCATCCCTGGACAGGGATAGCGACTCTCACGTTCCTTGAGCAGGCACTCTCGGTGATGGCTGATGAGAACCGGTCTTGGGAACTTCCTTGTCACACTTTCAAAACAGGTGATGACCTCTTTTGATCAGTGTGACCCAGGACAGCTCTCACGTCCTTGGGCAGGGCTAAAATCTCTTATGTCCTGAGGCAGAGTTGTTCTCTTGGCTCACCTCTAATTCGGTCACTATGGGGAACACCACTTCCTGTCCCCGCAAAAACACATCTCTAGGGTGCCTGGTTCATAACCTTGGTGCTCTTGGCCTTAAGAAGGCTACAAAAACTAAGAAGCTAATCTTTTACTGCTAGGTGGCTTGGCCGAGCTACCAGCTTAATGGCAGTCCGTGGCCTAAGGGAGGGACGTTTGACCCCTCTATCCTTCAAGAATTATATAACTTTTGTCATTGTGGCAGAAGTTCATAGAAATCCCTTATGTTGAGGTCTTTCTCACTTTGAGGACGTGTTCTTCTCTCATTCAGTCACGTACAGCGGCCCAAGTGCTTCTGGCTCATTCTACTTCACCAGGATCTCTCCCTTCCTCCCCACCAGACCCCTTAGACGATGTGCCTCCTGTCTTCACTACCTCTCCCTCATATCCCCAAGCCCAAACCCCTCAGGCTTCTCAACCAGAGGCTTCTGAGCTCCTGGTATCCTCCTCTTTCCTTTCCTCACCCCCAGCAGTCTCTAACTCTTCCTTTACTTCCTCTCTCCAAACTCTGACTCCTCAATACCCTCAGCCTGAGCCATCTGTCCCGTCAGACAGCCCCACTTCTTCCATCCCCTCTACTCCTGTGTCGTCATTCTCCCCACTGGCTCACCACACTCGGTCTTGCGTGTTTCTGCCATCTAGCAGACCTCATGGTGTTCGACTGCCATCTTGCGGTTCCATGCTGCACAGTCCTCAGAGGCCATCTTGCTGCAGCTCACATGGAGGACAGCTGCTGTCTTGCAGTCCTCCACCATGTGACAGTCCACCACCACCTTGTGACAGGTCACAGGGTAAATAGCCACCATTTTGCAGTCCCTCATCATGTGTCCAGCAGCAGCCATCCTGTTGCAGTTGCACGATGACCAGTCACCAACTTGTGCTCCTTCACCATATAACCAGCAGTAGTCTTCTTGTTGTGGGTCTCATGATAACCAGTCACAAACTTGTGCTTCCCTGTTGCATGGTGATGAGTAGCCATTTTATGGTCCATCACCCTGTAACTGCCCCCAGATGCCTGCTGGGCGACTGGCTGCTTGATGGCCATCTACACCTCCCACTCCGCAGCGTTCTCAATCTCAATCCCTATTCCCCCTGCAGGAACAGGCTGGTTCCCAGGGATTAGTTCATATTCATGTTCCTTTTTCCCCTCACTGACCTATCTCAGATCAACCATAAATTAGGTTCCTTTTCTGTTGATCCACAAAATTATATTAGAGAGTTTCAATTTATTACTAATTGTTATGATTTACATTTCAAGGATGTTTATGTGATTTTGAACATCACGCTCAGCTCACAAGAGCGGGCTCAGCTATGGCAAGCAGCTCGAGAGGAAGCCAACCATAGACATAAAGCAAATACTGCTGAGAATGACCCTGGGTCTGCTGCAATGCCTGAACAGGACCCTAACTTGGATTATCAAAAGTGAAAAGGTTCTTATAAAGTACGTAAGATGATTGAATGTATAATTGTGGGCCTTAATAAAATAGCTCACAAGCATACTACCTATAACAAGCTTTTGTTTTTATTTTGTCTTTTTGAGACAGGGTCTCACCATGCGGTTCAGGCTGGCCTTGGGCTCACTTTGTGGCCCAGGCTGGTCTCGAACTTGCAATGATCCTCCTGCCTCAGCCTCCTGAATGCTGGGATTACAGGAGTATGCCACCACGTCTGGTTTATAATAACCTTTTAGAACAAGTTCAAGAGGCTAATGAAAACCCTACTATGTTCCTAACACATCTTAGGGACACCCTAATTAAGTTTACTAATGTAAACCCAGACTCTCATGAAGGGACAATTGTTATTAACTCTGTCTGCCCCTGACATTCATACGAATTACAAAAGGCTGAACTTGGCCCTCAAACCCCACAGAGAGATCTTCTTAATATGTCTTTTCGTGTTTTCAACAGAGATAAAACTCAAAAGGAGAAAAAAGAGGCACAAAAAAAGAAACTTGCTAGATATCAATCTGATCTTTTAACACCTCCCAAGACAGGTAAACCACAACAAGGCAGAGCTGTGTCCGAGCCCCTCCCAGACCATGCTTCAAATGCAACAAGGAAGGACACTGGGCAAGAGAATGCCCCAACCCACGAGTTCCTTCGGGGCCCTGACTCCTCTGCAATTGCAAGGGCCATTGGAAGAGTGACTGTCCTAGTCACCAGAGAGTGGGTAAGCCATCCTCTAATTCCTTGCCCTCACCGAAGATCTCGTCACCACCGGATTCATCACTGGCTGATTTACTTGGACTCGCTGCTGAAGACTGATGGGGCTCAGGGCCCACAGCCCCCATTAAGGTAGCCTTCTTGGAGCCCCGAATCTCACTAGAGGTCTCAGGTAAGACATTCTTTGTACTTACAGATACGGGGGCGTTGCATAGTGTCCTTCCTGAGTTTTCAGGCTGTTGTATTAAATCCTTAGTCTCTGTAGTGGGTGTTGATGGCCAACCTACACAGCCTCTTCAAACAGGGCCCATTCCATTCAGGTTCCAAACTCTCTTCTTCACCCATAGCTTTCTGGTAATACCAACATGTCCCACACCCCTTCTAGGCAGGGATCTCCTCCAAAAGCTTACCTTCTCCTTTACATTCTCCCTCCCCACAGCTCTGGTTCTCCAAACACCATCACAATGCATAGCAAACCCATCCACTCCTGTCCCTTTTTCCCTTGTTGATCCTATAGTCTGGGACACCTCCAGCCCCACCTGCGCTACCCATGCTATACCTATTTTAATTTATCTCAGATCCTTTGATCTTTCCTCGTGTTCCCCAATATCCTATAGCTCCTAAACATCTACAAGGGCTCAAACCTATAATCAAGTGTTTTTTAGACAATGGTTTTCTCAAACCTACCCATTCAACCTATAATACTCCCAATCTCCTGGTACTCAAGCCTAATGGGTCCTATCATCTGGTACAAGACCTTAAGGTAATCAATGATACTGTTAGTCCAATTCACCCAGTGGCGCCAAACTATGCTCTCTCATATTACTCCCTCCACCACTCACTTCACAGTCCTAGACTTTTTTTTTTAGCATGACAAACATGATGACACTTTTTTTTTTTTTCCCTGTGGCATGGAGATCAAACTCACAACCTCATGCCTACCAGACAGGCACTTGAGCCACTGAGCCAAACTCCAGGCCCTAGTTTTTTGTGACAGGGTCACACTATGTAGCTCAGGCCAGCCTTGTACTTGCGTTGTAGACCAAGCCAGCCTCGGCCTCGAACTCACAACACTCCTCCTACCTCAGCCTTCCAAGTGCTGGGATTAAACGCGTGTGCCACCACATCTGGCTCGATGATACTTTTTTTTATTTACAAAGAATCTACATAAAAATTAATAGAACAGACAAGCAGGTTTAGCAAGGAGTCCCAGACCTTAAAGATGCTTTTTTTTTTTACCATCTCCTACACCCCAATTGTCAGGATTTCTTTGCATTTATGTGGACTGACCCAGATATTCTCGGGTCTCAACAATTTGCCTGAACAGTGCTCCCTCAAGGGTTCAGGGATAGTCATAATTTCTTTAGTCAAGCTCTTGCTGCTGACCTTACAGCTCTTGACCTCAAACCCAGCACTATGATTCAATACATTGATGACTTTCTCCTGTGTTCTCCACCCCCATACTTTAGCCATACAACATACAGCCAGTCTCCTCAATTTTCTCTCCAATTGTGGGTACAGGATTTTCCCTGCTAAAACCCAAATAGCTTCCCCAAAGGTCAAATATCTGGGTTTCTCTCTCACTCCTACCACTCATTCCATCACCACAGATCACAAAATGACTCTTTGGGATCTCCAGGTGCCCACAACCAAACAACAAGTTCTATCTTTTCTGGGTTTAGCTAACTTTTGTCACCTCTAGATTCCTAACTTTACAGCTCTAGCCCAACCCCTCTACAAAGCTTCCAAAAGCTCCTTATCAAAACCCTGAGCCTTAACCAAGCTCAGAGCACTTCCCCAGGTTCCTACTTTTCTAAGCCCTTTTAAACTCACGTATGGCCGACCCTTCTTACTCCACAATCTTCCTACCTCCTAAAGTCTCCCTCCTCTTGCTGACTACATCCCAATCCTCTCCTTCCTCTGACACTTGTTACAACAACATGCTGATCTCTGTCTTCCTCAACCCTCTGCTGGGACGAAACCAGATCCTCCCATATCCCCAGGAGACCTAATTTATCTTAAATCTTCTAAATCCACAGGACTGCAAGCAAATTGGAGTGGCCCCTGCCTGGTCTTCCTTGCAACTGCAACAGTGGTCAAGGTCGCTAGACTGACATCTTGGTTCCACGTCACTCAAGCTAAGTGGTGCCCTCCTAACTCCCTTGACTCTAAACATGCTAAGTGGTCATCACATTTCCTGTCTCCCACCCGTCTCCATTTCACCAAGGCTCCACAGCCACAACTTTCAGACTAAGTCATGTTTTGTTATCCTATTTGGTTCCTGATCCCTTACATTCTATTAGTTATCTTTTTCACTATAAGATTCTGGGCAGTCTTTCCTCAAGACTCCCACATTATGTAAGATTGCTCTCATACTCTTTGTTCTACCTAACAACTATCTTAGTTGTCTCCACCCTCAGCTATTTAGTTAAACATGAGACCCCTCTGGGTCTGGGCTCTAGTCTTGCTTATAGTGATGCAGCCACAGTCCCCCCGCCCCCAGTCTACAACTTCCCAAACATGATTTATCAGGCCTTACATTTCTCATGTTCCCCATTCTCACCAGCTCAAACCCTGGACCGAGAACAAGTCCTACCTACACTTTTACTCTTACCCTTTCAGATGGGGGAATAACTGCCTCCCATAACTTCATCCCCCCAACTCTGCGCTCATGTTTCAGATTCTTCCTCTCCATAGTCGTGACAGAACGACACATTCAGATCACGGGCACCTTTCCTTCTACCTCTCCTGGGTCCTTTAATTATGAGAGTGACCTGCCTCCTCATAGCACCTTGTCATTTTATTTCTCCAATCTAGGATGTGAGCGCTCACCAATGAGAAAATCCTTGTCCTGGCGGAAACACCTGGTACCAGCTTCTACATGGGGATCAAACCATCATCCCGTCAACCCTCCTAAACCCTAACACGACACCCCTGTCCAGCAGGAAGCAGTCAGAGAGTCTTCACCCTTTTCCTAACAATACAAAGACCGGAATGAAAGATTCTTGCCCTAGGATAAATTGCTGTACAATTGTGGCGATGGTCTAACATGGCAGTTTCTCGTCTGCAGGTGAAGAAAATTCCAATTAGTTCCTCACATGTCATCAATGCCCACCCCATGTGCCACTTCTGATCAGAGGTCATATAACCCCCTACCTCTCTTTATCTGGTCAAAGGAGGCAGCCCAACCACCACGGGTTGTGTGCTCTTTTCCACGTCCTCAGTAAACGTGTTCTTTTACTTTTCACTTTTCTATTGCACCAGAAAACCCTAACAGAAACCCAAGCGATTGTTCCTCAAATTTGCTTTTTAATTGCTTTACCCTTCTGGGACAAGTATAAACTATGAAATCTAGGATTATGTATGAATTTTAAGTCCATAGCTCTCCTGAACTCAATCATAAAATGTCAGTGCATTTTGAGAAATAAGTATTTAAGACACAGAATCTGACATAGTTTTGATTTTTCTACATTTTAATAATAATTTGAAAAGACAGAACACAAGCTACCAATTACACCCATAAATCTTATCAACATCAACGGTATGGTAAACGATAATATAATACTCTACACTTTCCCTGTGCCTAGGAGTAGTTCCATTTTACGTGTATTATCTATTTCACACAGAAACCCTAAGGCATATTTGCAGGTAACTAATTTGTATGTCCAATTTCCGATAAAGACCTAAGAAAAATATCTTGCCAGAGGACACACAAGACTTAGGAGAACAAGCCGGGCGTTGTGGCGCGCGCCTTTAATCCCAGCACTCGGGAGGCTGAGGTAGGTGGAGCGTTGTGAGTTTGAGGCCGGCTTAGGCTACAACGCGAGCACAAGGCCGGCCTGAACTACATAGTGCAACCCTGTCTTGAAAAAACTAGGGCCGGGAGTCTGGCTCAGTGGAGCTCCGTCCGGGCAATTTAGCAACTTAGTGAGACCCTAAGTAAAAACATCAACAACAACAGACTGATGATGTAGATCAGTGGGAGGGTTCAATCCACCAGTAAGAGTTCTGGAGGATCATCAAGTACAGAACTGATTTAGAAATATGTGGTTCCTTTATACTCTAACACTACTCTGCCTAATGAATTGAAAATATACGATGTCTGAGGAGTGCGTAAACGACACAAAAACATCATAGTGTACAGACAGATGAATGAAATTCAAAAAACCTCAACTGGATTAACATTATCAACAAAAACGAGACCACTGCGCCGTTTCTTCCGTGGGTCCAGATCCGAGACGTAGAGCTCGTGATGAAGCCCTCTGCAGGAGAGCGGCGACCCTACTGGCCTTCCTATCTCCCTTCCTGAGGTTCGGAGTCCCACTCCATCCCCTCATCGTTAAGTCCTCTGCGGATCCATACACTCACCGTTAGAGGAGGATCAGGTCTCTGGACGCAGTAATCAGCAGACACAACCGGTAGCCAGCTCCAAAACGCCGGTCCTGCAAATGCAAAGACAGCTCAGCTCCTACGGCAGGAAACCACACAACGCGCAGTCGCCGCGGCCTCCAACCGCCAGCCAGCAGAGGGGGGCTACGCCACCTCCGACCCGCTCTGGGTGGCCAGCAGGAGTAGGGGACGGCGAGCCTCGGCGCTGCGGTGACGAGCCCAGAGAGGTAGGTAGTCATAGGTTCTTACTCGCCTCTCGGATAATTCCAGTCGTCAAGAATAGCTCCACCCGCTTTTGCTCCGTCCTTTTCTCCTCTGCCCCTGCGGCCGACGAGAATGGAACAGTCCCGCGGCGGGGATTGTGGGAGGCGCAGGCGCGAAGAGTGGAGGGTGGGGGGGTGGAGGCGGTGGCAGCCGTGGCGGCGGTTGGTGGCCGTGGGGGCGGGGAAGGGGGAGAGGAAAGAAGAGGAGGTGGAGGAAGAGGAGGAGGAGGAGGAGGAGGAGGAGGAGGCGGCGGCTTGGGCGCGCGCCCGCGCCGCCGAAGGTATGCTTGAGGGCCTGCGCCACAGCGGGTTTGACAGGGGCTGGGGGGGTGCATAGGGGCCCGCGAGAGGAGGAGTCCCTGAGCGAACGCGCACAGGCTGGCGGGCGCGCGGGACGGCTGGCGGTGGTGGTTGGTGGGCGCGGGAGCGCGGAGCCAGATCCACTCCTACGCGAGCCGGCGGGCGTGCGCGCTCGGCGGCCGGAGGGGGGAGGCGGTGGGAGAGCCCGGGGAGGGAGGAGTGGGAGGCAGTGGGGGGGCCGAAGCGCCCTTCGCTCCCTCCCTCCTGAGGAGTCGCCGCCGCCGCCGCCGCCGCCGCCGCCGCCGCTCCCGCCGCCATTTTGGGTTCGCTTTGCGGAGGGGGAGACGATCCCCGTCTTGGGTGCGGGACCCGCCTCCCCTCAGTTTCCCCCTTTGAGCCCTACGTCTTTCCCTTCTCTCTCGCATTTCCGCCAGTCCGCTCACCCGCTGGCCGCCTCCTGACAGGCGGGAGAGAGCCTCTGTGGACTGAGGGAAGCGGAGGCGCCTGGCAGCCACCCCCTCATCCCCACTTCCCTGCACTCTCATCGCTCTCGGCCTCGGCCTCTGACACGGTGAGTGGAGCGTTTCGGGCAGGCCTTGGGGCCTAAGTGCGCTCTCTGAGACTCAGTCCTGGGATGTCCTGTCATCTCCCGGATCCTCTGGGGAGAGGTGGTAAAAAATGGGGGAGGGGAGGAGGGAAGGGGATCCTGAGCTTACGGGGAAATCCTTCCAGTCGGGGTTGAAGGGATGTCCCTGACAGGCGGGCTCCTGGTTTGGGGGCCGGGGCAGGAAAGTAAGGGATGGAGGCGGAGTCAGTTGTGCCCCTGACAGGTTAGTTTGTGTCTGGAGGCAGGTTGGAGCATCTCCTATAGTCCAGTTTGAGTCTGCTTAAGGGTCTTCAGAGGGCAGTTTACCTGTGTGGCAAGGTCTGTGGTACCCTTGAAGCCCTGAACTGTGTGCAGGAACGAAAGAATGATCTCAGTGATAGAAGTTTAATAAATGTCACTGGTTAGTTTGTACATGGAAAGAGATGTTTTTGGTCTGGAAGACAGATGGTCTGTTGGTGTAGAGCGGCTGTGTTTGTGTGTTTATGCAAGGATGGAAAGTGTTCCGGAAGAGTTTTCTTGTATTTGTGTAAGTGTAATGGAGTTCTAAGTTAAATTTATTTTTAAAATAAATGTTGGGATGCTTCTTGCAGGTTGATACGTGTGTGTATTTTAGGGATTGGGAATTCCTAATTATGTGTGAAGGAACAGCAAAGGCATTTTTCTAGACAGTGTAGTACATATATGTCTATATATACTTGGAAGGTGAAGAAACTTGGCATAGCCAGTTGAGGTCTTAGGAATAATTTGTGCCTTTGAATATAGAGTGGATTATGTAAATGTGAAAGTCCAGAACATCTTTCATAGAGGAATTGCTATAAGGAAGGGCAACCTTTTTTTGTTGTTGACATGGATTCATTGTAACATTTTACATCGGGCTTTTATATTCAGAATGCTGTTTCAATTTTTTGCGATTCTAAATTTCTGACTATGGTAGGGCAGATATTTTCTCCTATTTTATGAAATAGGAAATTGCGGCATAAAGAGGTAGCTTTTCCAAGATCATGTTGAATTGGTGACAAAGTTGAGATTATAATGCAGATGCTTTAAGTATACTTCAAGTTTTATCCAGATTTGCATTCATCATATTGTAATGCCCCAAAAGGTCTTTATTGGCAAAAGTGAGTATATTGAAAAGACAGGAGCAGAGATGACTTGTTGGATTATATTTGGCAGAAGCCAATAGTGTTAAACATGTATATGGAATGTAGGTTGACCTTGCCTGTCTGACCTATATGAAATAAATATTCTTGACTTTATTCTCTTTTCATTTTTTATTGTATTTTATTTTTTTGGTACTGGGACTCGAACTCAGGACTTGTGCTTGCCAGGCAGGCACTTATGCCACTGAGTTGTATCCCTGGCTCTTCTTTTATTTTTTTGAGACAGGGTCTCGCTATGTTCTTCAGGCTGGCCTTGGACTCATTATGTAGCCCAGGCTGGCCTTGAACTTGTGATCCTCCTCTAGAGTGCTGGGATTACAGGTATGCACTCCTTGACTTTGTTTTGTGTTTGTAGAGGAAGCAGAGCCCTCCTCTTTGCATACTGGCATTGAACCCTTAGTCTTTGCACTGAGTTATACCCCCAGCCTATTGATTGACTGACAGTCTTGCTAAGTCACTAAGTTAAATTGAATGTGTTTGAATTTATGATCTTCTTACTTCAGCCTCCCAGAGTGCTGGGGTCACAGGCATGTGTCACCATGCCCAGCTGAAGTAAAGTGTATCTGACACTTTAGCATGTGTGTTTGAAGGAGAGGCGGCTTTCACAGCTTTGCACAGGTGCTGACAATTTAACTTTATTTTTTTATATTTTAGTGCTGAAGTTTGAACTCAGGACCTCATGCCTGCCAAGCATGAGCCTACTATTAAGCTACATGCCCAGCTAGACAGTAAATCTTTGGAAGGATCCTCTTTCATTCACCTAGTACATAGTGTTTATTGAATTACCTATTCAAGAAATGGTCCTTGCCTTGGGGTTAGAATAATAAAGATACCATTGTTGAAATAGTCTGTGTGCATATGAGAGGGGAGTTGTCTTGACAGTCATATGTATTAAGTTGCGTGAGTGGGCAACTCAGTGTGGAATTGAAATAAAAAAACCTTTGAAAGTCTGTTTAGCTGAGACAGGAGGATTTCAGGTTTGAACTTAGCCTGGGCAATTTTGTAAGACCTTGTTGTCATTGTCTTTTTTATTTTTATTTTTTTGAAATAACTTGAAAAAAAGCCTGGGGATATAGCTCAATATGAAGACCCTGAGATAAATTCCCAGCACCCTCCCCCACCAAATTCTACTTTTTGAAGGGAATTTAGATGTTTCAGACAATTTAATATGGAAGGTTACAAGAGCATTTAAGAATCTAAGCTGGATGTGGTAGAGCACACCTGTAATCCCAGCACTTGGGAGCCTGAGGCAGGAAGGTCAAGGCATTAGAGGCCAGTCTGGCTACATAGTGAACTCAAAACCAACCTGAACTACACAGCGAAACCCTGTCTTAAAACGAAAACAAAACAACAAAAAAACTGTAATGAAATGGAACCAATTTATATTCAAGTCTTCTTTGCTTCTTATCTTAGGTTAAGTTTGCTTAGAGATGGAGATATTGCTATGAGTTTAAAAGGTGAAAGATTCTGCCATAGTATTTGAAGATATTGACAGAAGAAATTTAAGATCGTTTTTAAAAACGTTTGTTTATTTTTACTGTACTGGGCATTGAACCCAGGACCTTGTGCATGTATCATGAACCCAGCCCTATTTTATCTTTTCTTCATGAATTTATTTCTGCAATGTTAGTGCATGATTTTGAATTAGGTTTGATAAGGATATAGCACAAGTGAGCATAGTGTTATTTTGTAGTGTCTTTATTCCCAAGTGTTTTTTGTTTTTTTTTCTGAGACAGGGTCTTGCAGTGTAGTAGAGGTTGGCCTTGGACTCACTATGTAGGCCAGGTTGGCTTCCAACTCAGCAGTGATCCTCCTGCCTCAGCTTCCCAAGTCCTGGGATTACAGGCATGCGCACCATGTCTAGTCCCAAATTCTTGAGAAGAAGGCTCATTTCCTTTTTATTTTGTGCTGGAACGGGGATGGTTTGAAGTTCATTTGTTACAGAGTTTAGTTTAGTTATAATAAATACTGCATTACTCCTATACAGCAGACACATAAGATAATTATGTGGCCTCTGGTCTTGAAGAGATTCTAATCTAATTGAATCACTGAATTGTATGATAATAGGGGCTCACAAAAGGTCTAGAGGAAAAGCAGATTTCTAGAAGTTGAGATTTCATAGCCTATTAGCAAAAAGTTTGCCGTTGTTCTTTGGAACCTATAGAGAGTGTAAACTGGGTAGCAAAGTATTTAATATCATCCGATGTGTTTGGGTGAAGGAACTGTCTGGTTTGGAAAGGAGACAACTGGGCATGGTGGTGCACACCTGTAATACCAGCACACAGGAAGACTTGAGGTGGTCAGGGGATTGCAGTTTGAAGCCCAACTTGGACAGTTTAGCACTTGAACAGTTTAGCACTAAGCAAGACTCTTTTCTCAAAATTAAAAAAAAGATTTTAAAAGGCTGGAAGTGTAGCTCAGTGTGAAGGCCCTGGGTTTAATCCCCCATACTACCCCATCCCACAAAAAGGAAGCAAACATTGATTGTATTCCTGTGTTTTGTTGTTTTGTTTTTTGAGACATGGACTTAGCTGTGTAGTACAGGCAGGCCTCAAAGTAGCAAATTCTTCACTCTTGAGCCTCTTGAGTGCTGGGATTACAGGTGTTCACCACCACAGTTGTATTCTTTCTTTGTTTTGGGTTATATTTCTGTAGTGAGTTTATGTAAATGTCATTTGGGGGGTATATATACATCTAGAAAACTGGTGTGGATACAATTCAGAAGCTATTTGATAGACTATCCAATCTGGAGCTACAATTGGAAACTAAAAATGGTTACTATAGGCCAAGTGTAGTTTACATATCTGTAATCCAGTACCCTGGGAGGCTGAGGCAGGAGGATCCAAAATTGGAGCCCCCTTTGGTTAATTTAGCAAGTTAGGAAGACCTTGTCTCAAAATAAAAAAGGACTGGGTATGTACCTTGGTGTGAAGGCCCTGGATTCATCCAGTACTGCAGCAAAACAAAAACTGCAATCTTTAAAAGAGCAAGAAATTGAAGGAAGGTATAGGACAGACAGATGATAGGATTCAATAAGGTAATGAAGACTCACTTTATTTTATATTTTGATCTTTTTTTGAGACAGGGTTTCGCTGTGCAGTTCAGGCTGATTTTTGGGCATGCACCCCCACACCTGGCCCTGAAGAAATATTAATGAAAAAGTTTTTCTTTTCTTTACATTAGCATGGCCCTTTGTAATGTAGATTTGTGAGAAGTTTAATTTATTTTTTCCATTCTTTTTTCATTACTGGGATTGAGCCCAGGGCCTTTGCACTGAGCTGTATCCCCAGGGACACCTGCCCCTTTTAAATTTTTTGAGACAGGGTCTTTTTTTTTTTTTTTTTTTTTTTTTTTTTTTTTTTTTTTTTTTTTTTTTTTTTTTTTTTTTTTTTTTTTTTTTTTTTTTTTTTTTTTTTTTTTTTTTTTTTTTTTTGTCTTTTTGAGACAGGGTCTGGCTATGCAGTTCAGGTTGGCCTGGGGCTCACTTTGTGGCGCAGGCTGGTCTTGAACTTGCGAATGATTCTCTAGCCTCAGCCTCCCAAGTGTTGAGATTACAGGAGTGCGCCACCATGCCTGGCCTAGACAGGGTCTGTAAGAGGCTAAATTACCAAGTTGTCCACATGAGTGCTTGTAAATCATAAAAGAAAAATGAGTCAGGACCTTAAGATCAAGAATGGAGGAAGATCCCGGCACTCGGGAGGTTGAGGCAGGAGGATCATTGCAAGTTCGAGACTAACCTGGGCTACGTACGAAGTGAGCTCAAGGCCAGCCTGAACTGCATAGTAAGACCCTGTCTCAAAAAGACTAAAAAAAGGGCGGGTGGTTTTCATGTCCTGTTCTTAAGTTGTATTTTAAAATCTGGAACGTACCTTCCCCAAATCTTCCTGAATCTGTCATCTTTTCAGTATTTTCCACTTGGATTTATTCTAAATTTCACCCTAAGTCTTATTAACAAAAAATTGGCTACTTTTATTCCTGCCCAGAGTGATCTGTGTTTACACAGCAAAAGTCTTACCATGTGTGTGAGTGGTGGTTTCCAATTAAACAATTGCATGTTGCTATTGGAGTTATATGTATTGATCTGGATATTTGAAAAGTAATATACAACCTTACTGTAATCTACTGGGAGGTCTCCTTTGTGCGACCCTTTCCAGTAATGAGACAAGTTAAACCTGGCTTGCCACAGGAGGTGAGAATGTTTGTAATGTTTGCTTTTGGTTTTGATTTATACTGCTAGTTGTCTTTTTACATTTTTCTCAAAATTAGTTGTTGACATATGTTTCTCTTTTGTATGAAGAGGTTAGACTTTCTGCCTGTTAATGTCATTGCCCATCTTATATTTCACCTTAAAAAAATTTTGTTTTAGTGACTGCCTCAGTGGGGATGTTAATCATAGAGTACGATGTTGACCCAACATAATTAAAAACAATGTTCCCAGTGATGACAGAAGTTTAACTCATAATCTTATTGCTGTTTTACATTTGCATTTCTTTAATTGATCATCTAATTTTTTCATGTTTGAAGAACCTATGAAATTTTAATTTTAGCATTGTTTTGACTTCATAGTTTTTAGTTGTTTATTCTGAAATGGAAGGAAATTGATGAAAATATTTTGTATACTTCATTGAATTTTGTTCGTTGTTTAAATGTGACACATTTCAAACATAAGCAGTAATAGAGTATAATGAGCCTTTATGTACTGAATATCCCCTTTAGTTTTTGTCGGTATAGTTTTAAAGAAAGTTTATTACTGTAAAAGCATTAATCCAACTCGGTATACTCCTCCTCTTGAAGCTGGGTATGGTGGCTCAAACCTCTAATCCTAGTACTCTGTGAGGCTGAGACAGGAGAATTGGTAATTCAAGCCCAGCATGGACAGTTTAGCAATTTAGACTTTGTATCAAAGTAAAAAATAAAGAGACTGGATGTGTAGTTTAGTGGAAAGGTCCTGGGTTTAATTTGCAATACCTGGGAAAAAAGTACTCCCCTTGCTTGAAATACACTTCTTCCATCATTCTTGCCACTTTCTGAAGCAATTCTGGAAGGTTTTTTTGTGCATGTGTGAGTATCTTTATGAGGTATGATTAAAAAATACATGGTGAATGCTGCTGCCAAGTGGTATCCAACCAAAAAGCAGGGTTACAAAAACATTAAGGTGTGTTCTTATCCACCTTATTCCTTGGTTGTGGCACCCTGTGACTTCTGGCTCTTACCCAAAGTGGAAATGACCATTAAGGTAAATATTTCAAATGGATTCAGGACTAGATAGCTACAACAGAACAACTAAAGGAACTGAAAAAAAGAGGACTTGTTCCCTGTTTCAGAAAGTGACAAGAATGATGGGATCAGTGTGTTTGAAGTAAGGAATGTTTTGAAGGTGATGAATGGCAGTGTTTTTTACTGTAAGCATTCATTCTGTTTTTTAATCACATGTCATACTGGTTTTATGTGTGTGTGTGTGGTACTGGGTACTAAACTTGGGACCTTTGTGCTAAGCTAAATTCCAAGTCCTTTTTATATTTTTTCTTTTGACATAGGGTCTTGCTAAATTGTGCAGGGTGGGATCAAACTTGTGACCCTACTGCCTCAGCCTTGCACAGTGCTAGAATTAAAGGCATGAGCCACCATCCCTGAACCTCTTCACTTTTTTGGAGGGGTGAGTACTGGGGATTGAACCCAGAGTCTTTGCACTGAGCCCTTTTTTTTTTTTTTTTTTTTTTTAATTTTGAGACAAGATCTCTAAATTGCCAGTTGGCTCAGGCTGGGCTTCAACTTGGAATCTTTCTGTCTCAGACTTGCAGAATGATTCTTTCTTTCCTTCTTTCTTCCTTCCTTTGTTCCTTCCTTCCTTTCTTCCTTTTGGTACCAGGAATTGAACTCAGGAGCTTGCACTTACCAGGCAGGCTCTTATGCCACTGAACTGTATCTTTGGCCCAGTTTTTTCTTTTTTTTTTTTTGGTACTGGGTATTGAACTCACGACCTCATGCTTACCAGGCAAGCGCTTGAGCCACTGAACTAAATTCTTGGCCCAGTTTTTTTCATTCTTTAAAGGAGAATTTGGTGTCTGTAACTTTTAAGATAAACTGATAATAGTTGGTAATGAATTAGTTACACAAGGTACTTGTAATCTATATTACCTTTCAATTGGGAATTCCTTTGTCAACTAAGAAATTAAGTGAGTAGAAATTCACATCATTGGGTCCAGCGATATTGCTCAGTGGCGCGATAACTGCCATGGCAAATGCTAAGTCCTGAGTTTGATTCTTGGTACCAAGTAAAAGAAATTCACATCACCGGTTTTAGATTTTTGTATTAAAATATTTGAAGTTCCAGGAGGCCAGAAAAGCCTATCAGCTTTTTCAAATGCTAATAAGAAATAAGTACTATTTTTGTTTTTGAGCTTTTAGTTGTATTTACATGATTATAAAAACATTTTTTAGTTTTTACTTCCACTTGACTGTTTAATGGGATACAGTTACCGCAAAGAAGTCAGATGGTTTTGGTAATGTTGAACAAAGCTGAAATTGATCTTGGCTCATCTTGCTATTTAAGAGAATGAAATCCACATTATTTTAAATTTGAAATTCCAATTGTGGGTATTCTGCATGAATATTTGTTTATATCTTTGTTTATGTTGCGTACCTTAGGATTTTTTTCCAAGTGTGAATGCCACTGATGAACAGCAATGTTGTAGGTGGAGAAGAGTATTGCTATTGAGTTACAGATGTATCAGAGTATACAGATTTTAAGAGGTTGTTATGAAAGTAGTATTTACATACATGTTCTTCCTTCCAAGAAGGCTCACAGTTGTATTACAGCTCGTATGAGTGCAAATTTTGTCAACAGTTAATGTTTCATTAATCTTTTATTATGTTTTATAATCCCACAGGAAGTAAGTCATGAATGCTTGACTTAATCTTTTGTTTTTTTTTTTTTTTTTTTTTTTTGCGGCACCAGGGATTGAACTCACAACCTTGCGCCTGCCTGACAGGCACGTCAGGGGCTGAGCCAAACTCCCGGCCCTGGTTTTTTGAGGCAGGGTCGTACTGTGTAGCTCAGGCCCGCTTGACTTAATCTTTTGGTTCTACATTTCGTTCAATATGTTTAGCACACTTGATACTAAATCACTCTTCTCATTCAAAAACATTTTATTTGCCCTAAGTCTATAGGAAGACAGTGTGTCAGATTATAAAGTAGCCATGTCCTGGCTTCTTGTAGTAAATGACATTATTTGAAATATGGAGGAGGCATTTCTTAAGGTAAGGTTTTTTAAATTCAGTGCTGCTGCAGATGAAAGCTCTAGAGTTTGATTATTTGAAAACCTGACTGTCAGTCATGAAAAGAGAGAATTTGAAAGAATAAGCTGATAACTCTGACATTTGGAAAAATTGTAGTGGAAGAGGGGAGTTTGACTTAATTGTGTAGTGTATAAAGATTAGTTGGCAAACATCATAGTCTTCAAAGAAGGTTGAAAGATACAGGTCTCAAGTAGTAATTTCATATAAGTGAAAGTTGTGAATGCAGAAGAGGATCAATGAAAAAGTATAATCACTTTGTAATCATGAATTAGAGTTTTAAGTTAATTTTATTCATGTGTATGTATGGTTAATTTTTTAAATTTTAAATTTTTGAGAGAATGTCTTACAATGTAGCTCAAACTGTACTTGAATTTACTGTGTAGCCCAGGCTGGCCTTCACCTCTCAGTCCTGCTTCAACCTCCCCAGTGTTGGAAGTATAGGCTTGTGCCACCATACTCAGCACCTGTGTGTTCAAGGGAAAAATTAAATATCAAACAAATCCTTTCACTTTAATAAGTACTTCTTATATAATTTTTGTGTATCAGCTAAAAATTGAAAAAGAAAAAGGAAGTGTTGAGCCTGGCATGGTGGCATATGCCTGCAATTCCAGCACCCTGGGAGGCTGAGGCAGGAATAACTGCTGGTTTGAGCTCTGTTGGGCAATTTCGTGTTTTAGCAAGACCTTGTCTCAAAATTGAACAGATGGGTTGGGGATATAGCTCAGTGCATAATTCCTGGGTTCAGTTCCCAGTGCTGCAAAATAAAACATTGTTGAGCTGGGTGTGGCTGTAATGGTACATAGTATTGGGTACTCAGGACCCGGAGGAAGAAGGGTCACTTTAGTTCACAGAAGTTCAAAATCAGCCTGGATAACAAGGAAATCCTATCTCAAAAAAAAAAAAAAGTTAAATCAGGTAATTAGATTTTTAAAACTTAGTTTATTTAATGAGTATTGCACAAAAATGAGTTTCTCAGATCATGTTAATTAGAACAAAAACCAAACAAAATCAAATATTCCTAGCACTCATTTGTTCATTTATTTATGCATTTATTCATCATTCATTGTCAACTAAAATTTTCCCAGTGTTTTCTTCATACCTATTTCTGTGCTTAGAGGTAAGGAAAAAGATAAACTTTTTTGTTTTCAAGAGTTTGCAGGGTAATAAGAGGAACATGGTGACTAGTTACGAGACAGTGTAATACCTTTGTGAAAGGTGGAGAGAGAGAAAAGTTCTTAAATCTGTAATGGTAAAGGAAAAATTAGGATACTGTCTAACAAGGAGAAAGAATGGGTTTTAAAGATGCAAAACCGTATTCAGCAAGCCTTAGGGCAGGGGTGGCAAACCTATAGACTGTTTGTATCTCTGAAAAGTTTGCCATCACTGCCTTAGTGCATTCTAGGTAGAGAAAGAACACCTGTAAAGGTATGAAAATGACTAACATAGCAGGTGACTTTGCTGCGATTTGTATCAGCGTATTTTCAGCTCATTCTTTTTTGATTTCCTGTGTTTCCACAGGAGAAGAAAAGAAGATTGGCTCTTTTACTTAGATATCATCTACCAAGCACAGTAATGGTGCAAATATGTTCAACATATTTCACTCATACAAAAAAAAGTATATTGTAGCTGGGTGCATACTGTAGCTAGGTATGGTGGCATACACCTGTAATCCCAGCATTTGGGAGGCTGAGGCAGGAGGATAGTGAGTTTGAAAGTCAGGCTACAGAGTGCATTGTAGACCAGCCTGGTCTATATAGTAAGACCTTTCTTCACCCAGCCCACCCTCACCCCTATCCCTATCCCCATCCCCATCCCCATCCCCATCCCCAACCCCAACCCCACCAAAAAGAAAGTAAATTGTTACAGTGGAAAGTAATTTTGTGGTTTGTTTTTTGTTTTTTGAGACAGGATCTCACTATGTAGTTCAGGCTGGTCTTGAACTCTGTAGCCCAGGCTGGCTTTGAACTCAGTGATCCTCCTGCATCAGCCTCCTTAGTGCTGGAATTACAGGTGTGCGTCATCACACCTAGAAGTAATTCCTAAGAAATGTTAAAATCAAGAAAATATTGGTTATGTTTCAGTTACTCATTAAATTTTTACTAAAACAGCCTATTCCTTCAGTATTATAAGGAATAGGCTATGTTTTAGTAAAAATTTAATCAGGCCTTAATTATAAGTATGTAGTCAAATTTAAAATGTATAATTCATTTTCTTGAAAATGGAAAATCTCTGCCTCCACATTTTGTATACTTCAGTTTATTGAAAATCTCAAATAGTTACTAACAGTGAATTCTGAAATCAGATTGACTAAACTCAGATTTCTGTTTTGTTAAATTACTGTGTATCCTGAGCAAGCTGCTTCTGGTTTATGGTTTCCCAGACTATAAAATAGTGATGGTAATGATGATTTTTCTAAGATAGACTTGTTAACCTTATCAGGTGATGTGTTTGAAGTTATTAGTATAGTGTACACCATGTTGCCTGAGCGTATAATACATATTTGCTATTGTTTTATTTTTTGTTTTGAGACATGTCTCACAACATAGTCCAACCCAGATTTGAACTCAGTGTGTAGTCCAGGTAGGCTTGGAACTCAATCCTCCTGCCTCAGCCTCCCTACTGCTGGGATAACAGTCATGCACCACCTCACCCAGTATTGTAAAATATATTTTTGTAACTAAATATAAACAACTGTCATGCATGTGTACATAGTGTAGTCAACTTTTTTTTTTTTTTTTAGTTCCGGGGATTGAACTCAAAACCTTGCGCTTACCAGGCAGGCTTTCATGCCACTGAGCTAAATCCCTGGCCCTAGTTCTCAACTTTTAGGGTACTTTTAATCTTACTTTCTTCACATAAATTTTATTGTATTCATATCTTGTTTTTTTATTTTGCCACGCAGCCTTGCAAAGTCACTAAACTGCCCAGGCTGGCGTCAAATTTGTGCTCCTCCTCCTCAGCCTCCCAGAGTATTATACCACCATGCCCAACTCTACATAAATTCTAATTCTGCTTTTATCACTTAGTGTCAGCCTCGGCTTTTGTACTTTGGTTAGGTGTATCTTTTTACCTTCTTAGCAAATCAAGGATTTACTTCCAAAGTGCATAGGAATGTATCTTACTATGTAAATTTTTCATGGGTGAAGAAGTCTTTTTTTGCAGGTGTGGGGGATGGACAGGAATCAAACTCAGGGCTCACACTTGCCAGGCAGGTGCTGTGCCACTGAGCTAAATCCCCCAAGAAGTAAATTAGGTTGGTCATAATAGTTGTTTTAGGGTTAGGATTAGGGGTTAGCTTAGAAGAGTTTCATTTATTTCTTAGAAGTTCAATGTATTCTCTTTAAAGTAGAATTTACCTGTTTGGCTAAATTGCCTTATTTGATTAAAAACAAAGGTTTTTTTGTTTCTTTCTTTCTTTTTTCTGAGACAGAGTCTCCCTCTGCAGTTTAGACTGGCCTTGAACTCAGTAGCCCGGGCTGGGCTCAAACTCATCATAGCAATCCTCTTGTTTCAGCCTCTTGAGTGCTGGCATTATAGTTGTGTGCACCATGCCTGGCAACCAACATGTTTCTTTCTTTCTTTTTTTTTTTTTTTTTTTTTTGTGGCACCGGGGATTGAACTCACAACCTTGCACCTGCCAGGCAGGCACTTAAGCCACTGAGCCAAACTCCCGGCCCTAGTTTTTTGAGGTAGGGTTGCACTATGGAGCTCAGGTCGACCTTGTGCTCGAGTTATAGCCCAAGCTGGTCTGGAACTCACAACGCTCCGCCTACCTCAACCTCCTGAGTGCTGGGATTAAAGGCATGCGCCACCACGCCCGGCTTATTTATTGTTTATTATGTGGTAGAGACTGTTCCAAATCCATGAACCAAATAAAATCCTGGCTGTAATTTGGGCATTTTAATTTCCCTTTACAAGTAGAAGAATTTTGAGCACTATTGACCATATACTACATGTGTTTCAAGGAGGAGATTTGTAATTACTGAAGGAGTGACCTAGGATATTATTATTTAACTTCATGTTAGGAAGAACTAAGATTTGATCAGATTACCTGACTATTGACAGCTATAATTTTTCATCAGCATTTACCCTTGAGATTGCTTTTTGGGGCTTACTTTTCCCTTTGTGACTTATTAGTTGTATTTTATTTTAATTATTATTATTTATTTATTTATTTAGAGGCAAGGTCTCTCTGTAGCACAGGCTGACCTCAAACTTTTGGGGATCTTCCTGCCTCAGTCTCTCCAAGTGCCACCGCCATGTAAATTTTTTTCCACTATTTCACTATCCCGTTTTGAATTTCTAGAAATGTATGGTGTAATGCAGTATTTTCTTGATTATGATACACATTTTTTCAATGATAAGACTTTCAAAATTAGGAAATAAAGCTATTAGGAATAACACAGTTACATTTAATGTGGTAATGATTCCCTCTGTCCCCAAAAGTTTGATGTTTGATCCATGAAACCTTTTAAAATCAGTAGTATCTTGAAATTTAATAAACATATTGTACATAAAATACAAAAATAACTAGAATCTTTGGATATTAGTACTTTACACTTTAGAAATGGTTGGTGATTTTCACCTTCAAGGGATATTCTACAGTTAAGTAAAAAATCTTAGTGTAAACAACTTTGCAGTTGTAGCTCATGATGTCCAAGTTGTTTGGGCATTTATTAGCATAATTATTTTTATTTTTTGGTAGGACTTTGGTATTTTATTTTTTGGTAGGACTAGGGTTAAACCCAAGGTCTTTTGCATGTGAGGTATGTATTATCACAGAGCTACATCCCCAGTATCTTTATAGTATAAGATACTTTAGTGTTTTGTTATTGTTGTTATTTCATCAACTAGTTTAAGGTGATTTTAGTTGGTTTAATATAAACTTTTTTCCTACTGCCGGAGATCAAACTCAGGACTTTGTGCATGATAGGTAAGCACCGTACCATTAAGTTATATTCCCAACCCTATTATACAACATCTTAAAACTAGTTAGGACGGTTTCTTTTCTTTGAATTCCCATCAGTGGGTGAACAGTGCCTGTGTGTTTGGTTTTCAGAATACTGTTATGCAGTTTACTGCTCCAAAATTAGCTCTTTTGTGCAAAGTCTGTACTGTAAGACATATTTCAAGGAGTTTTGACGTCATTTAATGACAACATTTAATACATACAGTAATTGCCATTTGATATCATTTCAAATTTTAACTACAAAGGCATTAAAAACATACTTTCTGCTTTAAAACACATAATAATTCATAGATAGTAGCTGTACAAGTAGTGGGAAATGGTGGCTACTTACGTTGTGAAGGTAAACCTGACACAGTATGCTAATAGACTGATGTGTAGAGTATGAGAGAAAGGGTCAACGTAATTACAAGTTATTAGATAAAGAATTTTCTCAACTCAGCAGCAGAATGATCTAAAAAGGTCTTAGTCTGATTATTTCTCAGAACCCTCCTTCCAAGTGTGACAAGTTTCTATGTAATTTGTCCTGTGTGCCTTTATAACGCAGTAAAGACCCCTTGGGGGTGTGGCACACATGTAATTCCAGCACTCAGGAAGCTGAGGCAGGAGGGTCTCTGCAAGTACAAGGCCAACCTGGGCTACATAGTGAGTTCAAGAGCTACATAGGGAGTTTAAGACCAGCCGGGGCTTCATAGTGAGTGAGACCTTGTCTTAATCCTGCCCCCCCAGCATAAAAAGATTCCCTGCAGTCTCCCTTCCTGCTTACTCAGTCCAGAATGGGGAGGCAAGAGTTTAGCTTCTCTTTGATAAGCACAATGAAGTTACTTCTCTTGTCTTTCAACTAGAGAAATTTTCTCAAAAGGTGAATTTTTTGTTATTCCCTTATTCAGAGCTCATTAACTTTTTCTTGGTGGTGGGATGACATAGGGTCTGGCTATATATTGTTCAGGCTGGTCTTTAACTCACTCTGTAGCCTCAGGCTGGCATTGAAGTCACAGGGCTCCTCCTGCATCAGCCTCTGGAATGCTGGGATTACAGGTGCAGGCAAAGGATCCCTTTTGAATTCCAAATCCTTAACGTAGCCCGACAGAGCCCGTTGTAAACAACCATATTCTCATTTTTCTTTCCATTTTCATTTTGTGCTCTTAATTCTTTAATCTGCTGCTAATCTTCTTTAATCTGCTAATCTACCTCAGCCTCTCCAGTGCTGGAATTACAGGTGTGTGCCACTATACCCAACTCATTGTATTAGTTTTATTTTTGCAGCACTGGGAGTGGAACCCAGGGCCTTGCACATGCTAGGAAAGTGCTGTACCATTCAGCTGTACTTCGGGTTTCAGAGCAATATTGATAATATATTAGTTGGTTTCTATCAGCTATATTTTATTTTATTTATTTATTTATCGGTACTGGGCATCAAACTTACAACCTCATGCCTGCCAAGCAAGTGCTTAAGCCATTGAGCCAAACTCCCAACCCTGTTTTTTTCGAGGCAGGGTTGCACTATGTAGTTCAGGCTGGTCTTGCTCACGTTGTAGCCCAAGCTGGCCTCGAACTCACAGTGCTCCAACTACCTCAGCCTCCCGAGTGCTGGGATTAAAGGCGTGCGCCACCATGCCTGGCTTATATTGTGTTTTAAAATGGTAATGGAATTAGTACAACAGGTATAGGAGTGGGTAGAGGTGTTCACTTTGTGGAGGGAATAGGGTATGCAAATAAAAACAAGTTTAAACTATTGTTATTCAGAAGTGGTTGTGTGTGTGTGTGTGTGTAGTTGGTCCTGGGACTGAATATTCATGTTAATCACAGGTTGTTATTACTAAGCTGTATCCCTAGCTGAAGTCCTACATTTTTATTGCTTTCTCAGGTGTGTTACAGAAAGAATATACCGTTAGTAACATTCAAAAGTCACTCTGAATCGTCATTTTGTAAATTTTTAGGTAATATCTTCCATATTGTTAGATTGTCATCCTTTTTGTTGATACATATGTCCTACTGGTATAATTAGTAATTTCTTAAAGAGTTTGTTCATAGCAGTAATCTATGCAAAATGATTTTTTGCCACAAAGATACTGGTTTTTTGTTTTGTTTTTGTCTTTGTTTTTTAATTTGGACTAGGCTGTTCTGGATTTTTACAGACATTTGAAAACGTAAATCTCAAAGTTTGTGTGTGGGATGAATGTTGAATTTGCTTCTTTGAGCAAAGAGATGCCATCAGTCTTAGTTTTATGTTTCTCCTTGGAACTAAATTTTACATCAAATATGTTATAGTAAGGACAAGAAGTTGTGTCACATGTTACCTTTGACCTTGGATGGGAAACCTGGATTGTGTAGGTGTAGGTATCTTTCCAAAAGCTGAAAGAATCTCACAAACAACATTGCTTTGAAAATTCAAAAAACAGTATTCTGGTAGCTGCTACAGGGACTGTTTTTCAAGTAGTTTACATTCAGGAGATTAAAAAATACTCTTTTGTCTTAGTTACTTTTCACTCGTTGCTGAGACAAAATACCTGACGCCCAAAATTAGGGAAGGAAAGGTTTATTTCTTACAGTTTCTTGAGAGTTTCAGTCCATACTTAGTTGGCTCCAAGGCAGCATGGCATAGTGGGGCTGTCGTTCATAGTGGCTGCAACTGCAAGGCATGCTGGAGAGAGAGACAGAGACAGAGACAGAGAGCGCAGAAGGGCAAGAGAGAAGACCCGCCTCCCTTACACTGTATCTCAGCTCCACCCCTGGGTGGGTGCAGCACTCATGTCACCAATCCCAGCGCTAGACAACAAACCGATCACAAGCGCCAGATTCAGCCTCAGCAAAAGTATATGAGGACTTGGGGGTACATAGTATCACCCAATACATCTTTGTTGTAAAGTTTGTTCAGAATTTCAGTATGTCTTTATTAGAAGTGTTGGTGTGTGTGGTTTACCAGTAGTGGTCTTCTAGTTTCATTGCCTAAATGGATTCACAAAATATGCCCATACTGTTGCTCCTTCATCAGTTTATGAAAATATGACATTTCTGTTTTTTACATACGTTTCTAGTGGGGTGATTGACATTTTTAAATTAATGTATTTTCTGTTTATTGATACCTTGCTGTTTACTAATATGTCACATAGGTTTAGTTTCTTCCATTGTTAGAATGAAGAGACTTGTGTCTCTCCCAGAAAAGTCTCTTAATTTTTTTGGTTGTTATTGTTGTTTTTTGGTACCAGGGATCGAACTCACAACCTTGTGCCAGCCAGGCATTGAGCTAAATCCCCAGCCGCCCACTCTAATGTTTTTGATAGTGAATAAAAACCACTGAAAAGTGATTTCAGTTATTTGGGGGAAATGGTGAACTTTTATTTTTTGTTTGTAAATGTTGAAGTTCTGGAATTCTTTCATTACAAATTTTTTTCCAGGGACTTTTATATGTATTTGTGAATAATAAATATAAAAGCAAGTGTTTTTGTGTAAATTGTTAAATGTTGTTTGTTTTTATACCAGAAAGGAATTGTTGTAACAACTAACCAGAAAGATGGCAGTAGGCCTATTAGATTTCCATTAGTAAAATGAAGCCCAGGATAGTGATTAGATACTGTACAAAAAACAAGAAAGGGAAAATTAAAATAGAAAAAAGGACAAATTGAAAAAAAAAAGTTATAACTCACATAAGGTATAGAATGTATTTCAGTGAACATTTACTGTTCGAGGTACTAGGATACTTCACAACTGTCTTCTGAGTGTTGCTAAAAGGAGGCTGCAGCTCAGCTAATAGTCAAAGCATCCCTCCATTCTGGTGGGGGTGGGGGTAACCACTGTCCTTGACAAAACTGAGACTGGGAAGGAACTGGGGCCCACTCTTGTTATTCGCAGAAATCCTAAAACTCCAAAGGGCTGTCACCATCATGGCCATTTCCTGGAAACTCATGGAAAGAAGTGGCAGGTATAAATCAAGCAGCTGCTTTTCCCATTGTTCCTGTAGAACTACTGCCCTGATAGCTGCAGCTGTCCTTGAGACCTTGCAACTTTCATGAGATTTCTGCCCTGACTGAAGCAGGATTGAATCTGGACCATTCACAAGTGACACCATGGCAGAATTTAACTTGGACCAATCATAACCATAGACCTGTGAAATGTAGAAAGCCAAATAAGTGCAACCCCCTTGCTGCTTTAAGTAAGCAGCACCCCCCTCATACTTCTCAGGTTAGTACAGGAGAGCTCCCTCAGTACCACAAATAAACTAATAATTCCAAACACTTGTGGAGGACTTATATGATATTCATCTCTGGATGTTAGCGTCTCCATCAGCTCTTGATCTAACAGAAGGTAAAAGGTTTAAACACTTGAGACCAACCTAAAACCAGTAAAATATTTATGCTCAATAAAACTTAATTTTCACAAGTGCCTTCCTGGCATGTACAAGGGTCCTGAGTTTGATTCCTGGTACCAAAAAACAAAAACTTTAATTTTATTCATCTAAAATGTAGAAAATATATTCCTTTCAAATTGATGGATGCTAAAATATAAAAACTTATTTTTTGAGCTGAACATGGTGCTGCACATCTGTAATCCCAGTACTTGGGAGGCTAAGGAAGGAGGATCATAGCAAGTTTGAGGCTTTCAAGGCCAGCCTGACCTATATAGTGAGACTGTGTCTCAAAAAAACAAAAAATTATTGTTTATTGTCTTTTTGAGACAAGGTCTTGCTATGCAGTTCAGGCTGGCCTTGGGCCCACTTTGTAACCTAAACTCGTCTCAAACTTGCAGCAGTCCTCCTGCCTCAGCCTCCCAAGTGCTAGGATTATAGGAGTGTGCCACCATGCCCAACCAAAAAAAAATTTTTTTTAACTTAAGTTATATTTGCTGGAGCATCAGTAGCAGGTGTTATAACAATGTTGAGTTTTGACAGTGATTCTTAAATTTTTTGATTTCCACTGAACACCTTGTTCGTTGTATCTGTAGAACAACATATTTTAAATATATTTATAACTAAATGAATTTAAATTTATTCTGAATTACATTTTGATTTGTTTTAACTCTGATTTTGGGTGTTTATTTCCTTGTCTTTTTTTGATAAATTTTTGTTATGATCTGTTCTGCAGAGAAAGACATGCTGGTTACAAGTTTTGGAAATCCCTGTTTTTTGTGGAATACAATTTTGTAAAATTTTCATAAGATTCGTTGGCAATAATATATGCTTGTGATGGACCCTAGAAGTACTGCTATGTTAGGATTGGGTTCTGATTCCGAAGGCTTTTCAAGAAAGAGTCCTTCTGTCATCAGTTCTGGCACATTGGTCAGCAAGAGAGAAGTAGAGCCTGAGAACAACACGAAGTCCGAGGAAGAGGACCTTCGCAAGCGAAATCGAGAAAGAAACATTGAAACAGGGAAGGATGATGGTTTGACTGATGCACAGCAGCAGTTTTCAGTGAAGGAAACAAACTTTTCAGAAGGAAATTTAAAATTGAAAATTGGCCTTCAGGCTAAGAGAACTAAAAAACCTCCAAAGAATTTGGAGAATTATGTATGTCGACCTGCCATAAAAACAACTATCAAGCACCCAAGGAAAGCACTTAAAAGTGGGAAAATGACAGACGAAAAGAACGAACACTGTCCTTCAAAACGAGTAAGTGAAATTGTCAACCATATTTAGTACTAGCATTATTTGGATTTCTTGTCTATTAATTTTTATTTAACCTATGTACCTATACAAGGAAGTTTGATTTTAGTGTTTTTACTATTTCCGAATGATATGTCACCAATGTAATAACAACCATGTATGTATTTTTATTTGTAAAATTATGATGTTTTAAATGGAGTGTACTCAGATCGTTGCTTTCAGTGTGACAGTAGAAAGCAACAGTGCTGGATTTGTAGATAGGAAACCAAAATTGGAATCGTGCTTCTCTATTTACTAACAAGAGATTATGGACAAATTAACAAAAGAGAAATTGAAGATCAAAGTTGTCAAACAGTTGTAATACTGTCTTTACATCAAGAATGGTTGAAAGGACCAGAATCACCAGAATATGTTGAAAGCTTTTATTAAATGAATTGTTTTATAAAGTATTCCTGTTGTTGTGCCTCAAGGCAAGTTAATATACTAAAAATATCAGCCAAGCACAATGACTGTAGTTGCAGGCTGAGGCAGGAAGATTGCTTGTAAGTGGCATGTGTGTCCACACAGAGAGTTGGAAGTATTCATACACTCACGTGCACACACACAGTAGAGCTAAGCAAAAAGAGTCAACTTAACATTTTGGAATTTAACTTAAATCTAGGAATATGCCTCATTGTTTGCAATGACTTGATTTTTAACATTCTTCACTATAAAATTCATATGCTTTTTAAGTGCTGCCTGAACCCCTATTACTGCAAGCAATTTGTGGTTCTTCACATTGCTATGACATCCAGCAATTTTTAATACTTGCTATTTTCCATGAGTTCATAAAGATATAAGATAGCTTGGGATGATTCGTTGATAAAATATGTGAATGTTAATAAATTTTAGGTCAGGAAAAAAAGTATCGTACCAGTTCTTTTCGTTTGTTGGGTTTTTTGTCTTTCTTTGAGACAGAGTTTCACTGTACAGTTTAGGCCTTGAACTCACTTCAGCAATCCTCCTGTCTCAGCCTCCTGAGTGCTAGGATTACAGGCATGCACCACCTTACCTGGCTTGTGCCAGCTCTTACCATGTGAAATTAATGCATAAAGTAAACAAAATGTGTGGTAAATGTGATATAACACAAATTTATTATCTTTACTAGACAAAGTAAACATAGTTAAGGCTATGTGTGGTGGCACTTGGGAGGCTGAGGCAGGAGGAACCCTGTGAGTCCAAGGCCAGCCTAGATTACGTAGCAAGACCCTGTTCTCCAAAAGAAGAGAGAAAAGAGGTCACTATATTTGGATAGCTAGAAGGAAGATAGGAATTCGTTTTGTTTTGAGACAGGATCCCACTGTGTTGCCCAGGGTGGTTGGTCTCAAACTTGCAGTGATCCTCCTTCCTCAGCCTCCCAAGTACTGGGATTACAGATGTGTGCCTCCCCATTACACAATTATTACTATTTTTTTTTTCTTTTTTTGGTACTGGGGATCAAACTCACAACCTCGCGCCTGCCAGGCAGGAGCTTAGGCTACTGAGCTAAATCCCTGGCCCTGTTTTTTGAGACAGGGTCTCACTGTGCAGTTCAGGCTGGTGTTGAACTCACTGTGTAGCCCAGGCTGGTCTCAAACTCACAACCTCCCAAGTGCTGGGCTTACAGGTGTGCGCGACGACGCCTGGCTAGACATGATTATTATTATTATTAGTTTTTTTTGCAGCACCGGGGATTGATCTCACAGCCTCGCACCTGCCAGACAGGCACTTAAGCCACTGAGCTGATCTCCCGGCCCTAGTTTTTTGAGGCAGGGTCGCACTATGTAGCTCAGGCCGGCCTTCCGCTCGAGTTGTAGCCCAAGCCGGCCTTGAACCCACAATGCTCCTCCTACCTCTGCCTCCCAAGTGCTGGGATTAAAGGCATGCACCACCACGCCTGGCTAGACATGATTAATTTTTAACTGATGTAAAGTATATGTAATATACAATTTATTATTTTAATCATTTTTAAGTATACAACTCAGTGGTATTAATTACATTTACAGCTGGGTGTGGTGGCGCATGCCTATATCCCAGCACTTGGGAGACTGAAGCAGGAGGATCACTGTGAGTTCAAGACCAGCCTGGGCTACATAAGTGAGTGCAAGGCCAGTCTGCACTACATAGTGAGACCCTATCTAAAAAAAAAATCCAAGCATTTGCAATATTGTGTGACTATTACTACACTTCTAAAACTTTTTCATTACCCCCAAACAAAAACAATGTAACCACTAAGCAGTAACTCCCTGGTTTCCTAACTCTAGCAACTGACAATGTGTAGTACACTTTTTTTTTTTTGCCTGTTCTACCTACTTCACTGATGTATCTGTACATGCATGATGCACAATACAATGTTTGTCTTGTTTTGTTGGTCTTGTTTTACTTAATATAATATCCTTAAGGTTGATTCATGTTGCAGTATGTACCAGGATTTAGTCTGTCTTTTTTTTTTTTTTAATGAGATATTGCTATACAGTCTCAGCTGGTCTTGAACTCAATGTGCAGCCCAGGGTAGCCTCAAATTTATAATGATACTGCTGCCTCAGGCTCCTGAGTTCTGGGATTAGAGGCATGTGCCACCATGTCCTGTGCTGAATTCCTTTTCATATCTGAATAATATGTCATACTGATATTGATAGAGCCTGGACAGGGATACCACCAGTTTGAATGAGCCCACTCACCATTTTAGAGAAACATAGGTTTCATTTTACTTAGGTCACAAGGGACATGTCAGTAGGTCACAGATGATACATGAGTAAACCACAAACCTGCTGTTTCTCAAAAACTTGCTCAAAAAATGCTGTTAAAAAAAAAAGCCTTTTGGACGATAAAAGACACTTCTGTTCTGCTCACACAGAGAGGTCCCTCTCAGGTTTAACAGTAAACCTGCTTGGACTATCAAGTTCATGTTTTCTGTTTCCCACTTAGATAGACTTTTTGTTTGTTTGTTTGTTTGTTTTTAATCATTCCTCTGGCCAGGTGTGGTGGTATATGTCTGTAATTCCTTGGGAGACTGAGGCAGGAAGAATGCAAGTCTGAGTCCAGTCTGAGACATTTAGCAAGTTAGTGAGACTGTGTCTCAAAATGAAAGAAGAGCTGTGATGTTGTTCAGTGCAAAGGCCATTGGTTAAATACCCAGTGGAGGTGTGTGTGTGTGTGTGTGTGTGTGTGTGTGTGTGTGTGTTTATCATCTGTTGTTGGAATCTTGGTTTTGCCTCTACCTTTGGCTGTAGTGAATGATGCTGCAGTGATCATTGGTATATGAATAATCTGTTTGAGATCTTGGTTTCAATTCTTTGGATATGTATAATCATCTCTCTGTATCATTAGGATTGGTCCCAGGACTCCTTTGTGCACAAAAATCCTGAATTCTCAAGTCTCTCATATAAAATAGCATAATATTAATGTTTAACCTACACACTTTATACTTTATTTATTTATTTTTTTTCCAGCACTGGGGATCGAACTCACAGCCTCGCACCTGCCAGACAGGCGCTTAAGCTGCTGAGCCAAACTCCCAGCCCTGGTTTTTTGAAGCAGGGTTGCACTATGTAACTCAGGCCGGCCTTGCGCTCTCGTTGTAGCCCAGGCCGGCCTCGAACTCACAACACTCCACCTACCTTAGCCTCCCGAGTGCTGGGATTAAAGGCGTGCGCCACCACGCCCAGCTCACTTTATACTTTAAATAGTTTCTCAATTACTTGTAATACATAATGCAATATAAATGGTATGTAAATAGTTGTTATATGTTATTATTTGGGGAATAATGACAAGAAAAAAAATCTGCTCGTGTTCTATACAGATGCAGTTTTTAACTTGAACATTTTCCGTCCAAGGTTGGTTGAATCCGTGCTTTTGGATCCCATGGGTAGTGAGGGCTAAGATGTAGAGTTCATAAGGTAATTCTCTGGATAGTTTTTTGAGAAAATTCAAGCAGTTTTCCGTACATGCAACCCCACTTCATTTTACCAGCAGCAGATGAGGAATCTAGTTTTTCCAGATCCTCTCCTTCTTTTCCTTCCTTCCTTGTTTTCTCTTCTTGCCTTGCCATCCTAGAGAATGTGAAATTGTAGCTCACTGTGGTTTTGATTGGGCCACAGATATAACTCAGTGTGGCACAGTACCTGCCTAGCAAATGTGAGGTCTTGAGTTTGATTCCCAGTACAGAATAAAACAAACAAACAAAAAAAAATGTGGTTTTGATTTACAGTTCCCTGATGACTAATGATTTCACCATTTTTTTCACATTCTTATTGACAATTTGTGTATCTTATTTATAGAAATATATATTCAAATCTTTGGATCATTTTTGAGGGGTGTTGTTGAATTTTCAGAATTCTTTCCTGTAAGACTTGAAAGTGCTTTGTGTGTTTTGTGCAGTGGAAATCTGTGGTCTTCATTTGGTGGGTGGGGATGCCTACCAATAGTAAGATGATGGTCCATTCATAAGGGAAGGCCTGATTTACAGGTGAAAAAGAACTCTGCTTTGTGTCTTGAAGCTGCAGTTGTCATTTTTAAAATTACAATTTTCCTTGTCACCCCCCCCCACTTTTTTTTCGGTTTTGGTTTTTTGAGACAGGGTCTTGTTATGTAGTTCAGGCTGGCCTTGAGAACTTGCAGCAATCTTCCTGCCTCAGCCTCTTGAGTGCTGGGATCACAAGAATGCACCACCATGTCTGGCTACCCTCTATCTTTTTTTAAATTTTCTGTCTTACTTCAGTATTTTAGAAATAACTGACGAATGCAGTATGTGAAAGTTTTTCATGTTTTCTTCTAAGGGTTTTATGGTTTTGACTTTTGTGTTTGTGTGTGTTTTGAGACAGAGTCTCACTTTGCAGTTCATTCTGGCCTTGTGCTCAAGTGATCTTCTTGCCTCACCCTCCAAGCATTGGAGTTGTAGGTGTGTGCCACCACACTTGGCTATGTTGAGGGTTTTTTTTGGGAGGGGGGGTAAGGGGGATCGAATTCACAACCTTGCGCTTGCTAGGCAGGCACTTATGCCTCTGAGCTAAATCCCTAGCCCTATGTTGAGAATTTTGATCCATCTCAAGTTAAATTTTGTATATGGTATAGGGATCTAACGTCATTCTATTTTACATGTAGATATTCACTTTTTTGGCATCATCTGTTATGAGTATCCTTTCCAAGTTGAATGATTTTGATATCTTGTAAAAAATTATATATTAACCATATATATGGGGGTTTGTTTTTGGGCTTCTGTTTCATTCCTTTGGTCTATATGTGATTGGATTGAAAAACACAATGAATGTTTTTTATTTGTTATTGTACAATGAAAGACACTTTGCCATTAACCCCTTCAAAACACTTCTCTTCACCTCTAACAAACTTACCCTGTTCTTGCCACTTTGTTAAGTAGTTCTGGTTTTGGTTGTTGTTGTTGTTGTTTGTCTTTTTGAGACAGGAGCACACTATGCAGTTCAGGCTGGCCTTGAGCTCAACTTTGTAGCCCATACTGGTCTCAAACTCACAATTATCCTCCTGCCTCAGCCTCCCAAGTGCTGGGATTACAGGCGTGCACCACCATGCCTGGCAAAAATGGTGTACTTTATTTATTTGTTTGTTTGTTTATTTGGTACCAGGGATTGTACTCACAACCTCACACTTGGCAGGCAAGTGCTAGCACTGCTGAGTTAAATCCTCAGCCTGAAGTAGTTCTGAAAGTCTTTTATAAGGATCTTTTGTTATACTGTTGTGGATGCCTTCTGAATCAATTCAAAATGTTTACCTTTCCTGGTATTCTTGACTTTGGGGAAGATCCAGAAGTTGCAAGTGGCATATCCACTAAATAAGGTAGATGAGGATAAGCTTTAATGTTTTCTACAAGCTGACCTTTTGGTGAATAGTACTCAGTAGCAGCTCTCACCACATTTTTTAAAATCATACCTTGTAAAGACAGACCTGAAAGAGAACTCCAAGAACTGTTTCAGAAAGTGGCAGGAATGATAGCGTAGGTGTATTTGAAGTGAGAGGGGCTATTAATTCGTTTTTGGTATGAGGAATCGAACTCAGGACCTTGTGCTTGCCAGGCAGGCACTGTGCCACAAAGCTATATCCTTGGCAAGAAAGGGGCGTAAGTTTCAATATAAGGTTATATGAGTGCTCCAACGTTGCTGTTTTACAAGATTGTTTTGGCTTTTTGAGATTATGATTTGATATGAGTTTTAGGATAAATTTTTCTGTTTCTACAAAAAATGTTTTAGGATTTTTGACAGAAATTGCAGAGCATCTGTAGTTCATTTTCCATAGTAATTGTCATCTTTACAGTATCAAGGCTCCCAATCTGTGAATATGGAATGCCTTTCCTTTAATTTAGGTCGCTAGTTTCTTTCTGCAATACTTTGTAAATTTTTCAGTATATAAGCTTTTCACTTCCTTGGTTAAACTTACCCCTGTTTTTTGTTGCTGTTGGAAGTAGAATTGTTTTTAGTTTTTTAGATTTTTCATTTTAAGTATATAGAAATGCAACTGATTTTGGCATACAGATTCTGTATCCTACAACTTTGCTGAAATAATTTATTAACCTAGTTTGCGCATTCTATATATACAGTATACATATGTGTAAGCATGTATAACATGACATACATAAAACATAGTTTCATTGTATGTTTATTGACTTGATTTGGTAATGTACTCCTACCATTCAGAATTTAAAAGAGAAAAATAAAGCAGTGAAATACAATTGAAGTAGTTAATTTTGTGTAAATCTGACCTTATAGTGTCACAAAGTCAAAGAAAGAACTCACAAACTAAAGGAGGAAGTTAGGAGAGTATTCTTGGTAATAAGAGAAATATCTCTTGTCACCAGGTGGGCTGCATTTTGAATGAAAGTCTAAATTGTCTTTATCCTCCTGTTGTATGAATAAACGGAATGAAGGAAGAAGTAAACCATTCTTCTCATTTGAAGAAGATACATTTAAAGAAAATTGATCATTTTGTATTTCTAATGTTCCTCAAAGTCCAGTCCAGAGGTGGGGAGGAACTGTCAGTTATAGCATATTCTGCATAAGAACCGTCTTCCTGTGTTTTTATTTTTAAGCTTCACTAGCGGAAGGACTTCAGTTAGCCCTTAAGGTATGCCCTATTTTCTTTTTATCCAACTCTCTCTGTTATATTGTTACACACCATTCCACTTCCCTCACAAAATAATATGCACAGTATCTCTAACTGTTGCTAAGGAAGATGGGTGCAGGTCTAACTGCTTCCTGCTCAAGTGTAGGGGGCCCGGTGGTCAGAGATTTTTTTCTGGAGAGCTAATCTAAGTGGCCCTCAATAGAAGTTGAGGGAGTTTTCAATTATGGATTCTCTTTAGAGGGTTGATCTAGTGGACTTTGGTAAAAAAGAGTTTGGCACATTTATCCTTGGCTGCATCTGTATAACTATGATGTGTTTGACAACCACTAGATGAGGAGAAACAAATGAGAATTGAGGGCTGTGTGGTTTTGAAAGGATCCTTACATTAGATTATTATCAATTTATTATTCCTTTCCTATCATCTGAGCAAATTCATTTTGGAATCCCCTTTTAGGTAATGAATTTTATAACATTGTACTAAGAATGATATCTGATAAACGAAACAGTCATGTCTTAACCTAAATGAAGAAAATTTTATTGAATGTATCTTTGGGTTTACTTTTTGTTGAAAAATCACACTATACATTAAGAATAAACGTTTGGAACCAAAACTGGTACAAAGAAACTACCAGAAGAGTTAAGTCTAATGCAAGTGTGTTTTGATATCTTCCAGAAACACATTATGCGTATACATATAAGCAAACTCATGTCTCTCACAAAAATGTTTTTCCCTTGGCTTTAAAATATAAATGGTAACATTTATATAACATTTATACGAATATAAATGGTAACATAACATTGTTCTGCATGTTTTTTCTACTTAAAAAAATTTATTCTGGAGGGTTTTTTTTCTCTACCTCTCTTCTCCCCAACATTTTTTTTTTCTTTCTTTCTTTTTTGAGACTGAGTCTCTAGCCCTGGCTAGCCTTGGGCAGTCCTTCTGCCTCACTCAGCCTCACTAGGGCTGGGATTATTAAAGGCACGCACCACCACATCCAACTGTTTTTTTGTTTTTAAGACAGCATCTCACTAGATAGCTCAGGCTGGTCTCATTATTTTGTGATCATTTTGCTTCCCAGCACTCTTGGAGGTTTAAGCAGGAGGGTTTCAAGTTTGTGAGCCCACTCTAGGCTAATTTAGTGACTTGGCAAGACTGGTCTCAAAAATTAAAAAAGGGTCCAGGGATGTAATTCTATAAAAGACTGAGTTACCACAAAGAAAGTATCTATTTTGTTCTGGTTTTCCAGTTTGTCACTGTTGTTTCTATAGTTACTACTCTGATAGTTTTAATTATGTTTTATATGCCTTTAATCCCAGCACTCAGGAGGCTGAGCATTATGAGTTTAAGCCCGGCTTGGGCTATAACATGAGCAAGGCCGGCCTGAGCTACATAGTGTGACTCTGTCTCAAAGAACTAGGGCCAGGAGTTTGGCTTAGTGGCTTAAGTGCCTGCCTGGCAGGTGCGAGGTTGTGAGTTCGATCCTTGGTGCCACATTAAAAAAAAATATATAGAGATACATATATATATACACACACACACACATAATATACACATATATATGTATATATATGTTTTATAGATGTGACTAATCCCTTATTCATTTTAGAGCACTCTTTACATTTTTGTCTGTTAATTTATAAATGTATTGCAATTTTGGTGAACATTCTAGAACTTGTTCAGCAGATTATTTTTTGAATTTATTTATCTTTATCTGTAATAGAAGTTGGAGTTTAATTTGATGATGGCTTCCATCAGAGGCTTTCAATTTGTTTTGCCAGAAGTTAGGGTGAATAAATGACACCTTATGCTCTTACTTTACCTCTGGACTGTGAGTGTTTAACCCATTGACTTGCCTGGGCTTCACTGGGTGAAGAAAAACTGTGTTGGTCCATATATTAAATATATAATGTAGTTAACATATATAAGTAACAAAACTTCCTTTTTTTTTTATTATAACATTGAAACGACACAAGCCCAGCTTTAACAGTTGAATAAGAAAACTTACATGTCTTCTTTAACACTAAACACTTCTCTTCAGAGACACATACACGTAGGGTTGAAATATTTTAATTGGTAATGGCAGTGTTTTATTCGTTGGGTCACACAAGCACAAGTACTGTTAGCATCTAATTTATACAGGTTTTGATTTAACAGACTGGGGCAGCGGGAAGGAGCTAGAGTTAACATAGCCCTGCACTGTACCCTTCGGTGTTCTTTGATTGCCTGTGCAGTCTGTGCTGTGCAATTATGTGACAAAAAAATACTCTACTAATTAAAGGGTACAGTCTTATGGGGCCACATTTCTAATTGTTCAGGGCCACATGTTCTGCAGGTTGGACAAAACTGTTCTACACCATGGTTTGGTGCATTTACCCTCTGGACAATTGTGCATAGTCTGCCCCCTTTTTTTTTTTTTTTTTTTTTTTTTTTTTTTTTTTTTTTGCGGCACCGGGGATTGAACTCACAGCCTTGCGCTTGCCAGGGCAGGCGCTTAAGCCACTGAGCCAAGCTCCCGGCCCTGGTTTTTTGAGGCAGGGTCGCACTATGTAGCTCAGGTCGGCCTTGCGCCGCCTTGTGGCCCAAGCCGGCCTCGAACTCACA